>JAUCMX010000001.1:30811586-30824086 GCA_033459395.1 Hemibagrus guttatus | reverse complement strand
CCAGGCTTCACTCTCCATGTGCATCAATGAGCCTTGGCCGCCCATGACCCTGTCACCGGTTCACCACTGTTCCTTCCTTGGACCACTTTTGATAGATACTGACCACTGCAGACCGGGAACACCCCACAAAAGCTGCAGTTTTGGAGATGCTCTGATCCAGTGGTCTAGCCATCACAATTTGCCCTTGTCAAACTCGCTCAAATCCTTACGCTTGCCCATTTTTCCTACTTCTAACACATCAACTTTGAGGACAAAATGTTCACTTGCTGCCTAATATATCCCACCCACTAACAGGTGCCATGATGAGGAGATCATCAGTGTTATTCACTTCCCCTCTCACTGCTCACAATGTTATGGCTGATCGGTGTATAAAAGTGCAGTGTGGTATCTAGTTGTACTATATGTAAAGTCACATGAAAAAATTAGGACATCCCATTGAATATTCAGTTCTTTATTAAGAAATGTCACCATGTCAATTTCTGACATTGTTTTAATTTATACCTGTAGATGAAAGCATCACTTATTTTTCACTTATTAAACAAAAGAAATTTAAAAAAAAATTATGCCCTAATATCTAGTGTTCCCCCCCCATTGGCTGAAATAACCTCAACGGGATGTTTCTTGTAGCCATCTACCAGTTTCTGACATGGACTGGAAGAAAGTTTCCCTCACTCCTCAATGTAGAATTCTTTCAGATGTCTGATGTTTGGGGGGTTTCTTGCATGCACAGTCCATTTCAAATCACCCCATAGGATCTCAATAGGATTTATATCTGGGCTTTGCCATTCCAGATATAAGATGCCAGATGCCATGTCCATATATTGGACATTTTGCCATTCCAGAACTCTCCATTTTTTACTTTTCAGCCAGTCCTTGCTGGATTTACTGGTACATTTTGGGTCATTGTCATGTTGCAAGGTTCAGTTCCGCTTTAGCTTCAATTTTCTGACAGATGGTCTTTCATGTTCCTCACGCACCTTCTGATACAATGTAGAATTCATAATGGATTCTATGATGGTGAGCTGGCCAGGTCCTGCTGCATCCCCAGAGAAGCATCCCCAATCCATAACACTTCCACCTCCATGTTTCATAGTTGGTATGAGGTTCATTTGCTGAAATGCTGTATTTAGTTTATGCCAAACATGACCTGTTGTGGTGTCCAAATAATTCAATTTTAGACTCATCTGTCTGAAGCGCATTATTCCAGAAGTCTTGGCCTTTGTCTCTGTGTCCTTTGGGAAACTTCAATCTTGCCCTCATGTTTTTTTAGACAGCAAAGGTTTCCTTCTTGCACACCTCCCAAAATAATTAAAGTTGTGTAGTCTCTTTCTGGTTGTAGATTCACGTACTTTGGCATAAACTGTCGCAAAAGCTTGCTGTAGGTCCCGTGATGATATTTTAGGGTTTTTGGAGACGTCTTTAAGCCTCTTGCGGTCTGCTCTTGGGGTGAATTTGCTTGGATGGCCTGACCTGGCCATGTTGTCAGTTGTTTTAAATGTTCTCCACTTGTAAATGATTTTCTGGACAGTGGAATGGCTGATTACAAATTCTTTTGAGAACTTTTTATATCCCTTACCAGACTCATAAGCATGAACAATCTTCTTTCTGAATGCCTTAGAGAGCTCTTTGGATCTCACCATGGTGACACCTCTCACTTCAACAATTAATAGCAAGCCAAGCTAAATGTCTGAGGTTTACATAAGGCAAGGTTCCTTCAAAAATGCTCTGTAACAGTGTTCTAATAATTTGCACCCGATATGATACACCTGTAGGTCATTTTATCCATTTTAAGTACAAATAAATGTGGGGGTGGTGTCCTTACTTTTTCCGCACAAGAAATTTGGTAAATATAGAAATATACAGTATTTATTTGTATCCTTCATTTTATTTATCTATTGTCTTGCTATAGGGCTATATTTGTGGAAACCTGACCATCACACCCATATGTGGTTTTGAACATCCTGTTCCAGTCCTCTTTTGCTTTTATAATAACCGCCAATGTTCAATGTTCCAATGCCTGGGGCACAGTCAGCTTTCCAATTAATCTAAAAGATGTTCAATAGGGTTGAGGTTAGGACTCTGCCGGTCACTCGAGTCCTTCTACTCCAACCTTAACACACCATGGTCTTCATGTAGCTCACTTTGTTCACAGGGGCGTTGTTGTGCTGAATCAGGTTTGGGTCCCTTAGTTCCAAGGAAGAGAAACTGTAATACTACAGCATACGAAGACAGCTGTGTGCTTTCAACTTTGTAGCAACAGTTTGGGGAACAACCAACAGGTGAGACAGTCAGGTTTCCACAAACTCTGTTGACAGTTTGGTGTATCTGGTAATGCAGGATTGTGGAAGTCAGAAAGACAATCAGAAGTATGCAGTGAACATCGATGCTATAGTCGGAATCTGAATTCTGTTTAAGAGCTACTTTTCAGCTCAAACAAACCCACAGCACAACATACCAGTGCCACTCCTATTGCAAAGCAGCCAACACCTCCAAAGTGTATAGCTGTCCCTAATAAACAGATGCGATTAGAACTATATACCTAATGGCAATTATTCGATTTTTTGAGGAGAGGTGGTTAGGGAGGGAAAAGTCCAAATAATTAGAAGACAGAACAAAACTATCTGTGCTCTCATAATTCTGTACAGAGGTTTAATGTTAAGCAGATCCATTGCTCCTGAGGGATTATAGTGACTATGAGACAGGGAGCTGCTAGCGCAGACCGGCTCGAACCGGATTACACTGGTTATGGAACCAGGAAACTCCAAACTAATACAACTGAAGTTAGTCACGCCCTTCAGTTACCAGTAACTGACTGAACAAATACTATTGCTAACATTATCGACCTTTTTTAAACACCCAGGTCAAGTTAACGAATGAAAATCTTCGATAAAGTGTTAACAGCTACGACATCATATTATAAGCAAGTAAAGCAGCCTGAAAACCAGTGGCGTTAAACTCATTGAATGGTGTGGGGGTGTATGTGTGTGTGTGTGTGTGTGTGGGGGGGCATCTGGTATTATTACTTCCATGACGTTTCAGGTTCAGTCGAGGGCGGCCTTTTGGAGGTTTTTATACAGTTTCTATCGCAGGCGTTGATTGGGCGAATGTACTACAAGCTTCTTAACGATTGGACAGTTTAGATGTCATTCATGTCACCACAGCAACCATGGAACAACAGCACCGTAGCGCCTGAATAATAAAGGCGAGCTTCGTGGATATTTTAGTCATCTGGCGCCCTCTAGTGGACAACACACAAACAGCGCCTGTTCAGAAGACATTATAACGTTATAACATTTTTTTTTAATCTCTAAACGTTTGTTATTAACTAAAGGCATAGTAAAAACAATTAATTGATTAATTAATTAATCAATTTCTATTCATGTTCGAGATCCGCATATCAGTTGCACTCGTTCGTCATAAATTTAAACAAGGGTTAAATATTGAATGATGTAAACGCTGAAACCTAATCTTAACGTAATCTAAAACATTTTTTTACTACATTTTAAGTCATTCTGATAATTAACAGCTGTAAGCGTGAAATCATATAAATAAATAAATAAATAAATAAGAAACAAATACAAACAAATGAATAAATAAGTAAATAGTAAGTAAGTAAATAAGTAAATAAGTAAACAGCTGTAAGCGTGAAATCATATAAATAAATAAATAAATAAATAAGAAACAAATACAAACAAATGAATAAATAAGTAAATAATGCAAAGAGACACAAGGAAATAAGCAAACGCGCAAATAAATAAAACCAGAGAACACCGAAACAAACAAAACAAATAAATAAACACAATTGCAACGACGGTTTAAATGTTATTTTATTTTATTTTTACATACCCGATTTCATTAGTATATGTGTATGAACACTTTAATTTTTCACTCAAAAGTATACTTTTAACTAACCACGCCCACTTTATCTGAATAAGTTTTTGAAGTCCTTTTTTTAAATTAAAAGTAATTTCTCTACTTTTTTTCTGCCACGTAAGCAATATTTATTTATTTATTTATTTATTTATTTATTTATTTATTTATTTATTTATTTATCTATTTATTTATTTAATCTAACAAACACATGATGGCGCTGTTGGTTTCTGTTTGCTAAACATCCGGGTCAAAATGAACCACCAAAGAAGAGGTGCGGATGTGTTCCCAACACCTACGTACTTGCTACACATACACACTATACGTGTTACCTATGAAACTGTCATTATGCACACTACCTAGTGCTCTAGATCGTCAATTAGGAGTCGTTCCGGATTCAGTACAATCAGCACAAGTTCCGTCAATTGAGCAGCGTTGATTTACTTAGATGAAATCTTTCGTCTTAAAAAGTTCAGCGATCTGGTGTATCCTAATTAGTAGTGTTTTACGGAGGTAGGATATGTCATTTAATAATAATAATAATAATAATAATAATAAAGGTCAGAAGAATAAGAGATAATTGGACGTATTGATGTTTATCGCTGTTACACTAGTTTTTGAACAGGTTTTAGTATTTTATGGTAGTTGAAAGAATTCATATTTTTTAAACAGGTATTTTTAGTATTAGCTTAGTATGTTTAGTATTAGTTTTATATTCATTTACGGCATTTGGCAGACACGCTTATCCAGAGTGACTTACAATTTATGTCATTTTATGCACAACTGAGCAATTGAGGGTTAAGGGCCTTCCTCAGGGGCCCAGCAGTGACAGCTTGGTGGACCTGGGGTTCAAACTCACAACCTTCTGATCAGTAGCTCAACACCTTAACCACTAAGCTACCACATCCCTAATTAAGTGAATGTTTGCATTTATATGTTGGAACTGTGAACTAAGCGTGATTAAATAAATAAGTATATGTATCTATATGAATACATAATTATTATTATTCTTTTCCGAAAACAGAGCATCCTCCAGCATGTCCTGCCAAGAGAATCATGTGATTTGGAAATCAGGACTCGTGGAGGCGTACCTGCATCCTACTCCATGGACTCCAGGGACCACTGTCGTGACCCACAATCCCCCTAAAACCCCAAACAGCCTTTTCCACTTATCCGAATCCTCCTTCCTTAGCCTTCTTCTGGGAGCACGAGCAGTCGGAGATCTCCTCTGCAAGCGCCTCAGCGTCCGGCGCTGCGCTCTGGTCCACAAGCCTGACCGTGAAGAGGGCACGCCTGTAAACGTGCTTCTTCTTCCTCTTCATGGCTTGGAGGACACGTGGAGGCCGCATCTCGCTCCCGAGGAAGACTTTCAGCCTCAAGATCCAGGCTACATAACTTCCAAAAGCGGCCCACGCTGGACCGATCTTAACCTGGAAGCCGTTAAGGATAGAATTCGAGCAAAACTGCCTTCTCCGGAAGCTCCTCTTAGCTACAAGTTCCTCGGAGAAGCGTCACACCCAGGATTGTTTTCTCGTATTGTTCGAGGAGAGGAGAAGCATTGGAGGGTCTGGGAGGATGAAGGCCACATTGCCTTTCTCACACCATTCCCCAACACTCCAGGGCTCACTGTGGTGATTCCACGCAAACCACTCACCAGTGACATCTTCCGTCTAGAGGACATGGATTACACAGAGCTGGTGCTGGCAACCAGGAAGGTAGCGCAGCTGTTAGAAGAAGCTCTGGGAGCGTGGGGAGTGGGGGTCATATTTGAGGGGTTTGAGATTGACTACGCTCACGCTAAACTGATTCCTCTGGTTTCGTCGCCAGGCAACGTGACGCAGAGCGCAGTGTGTTCAGTACCAGAGTTTTATGACTTGTATCCCGGGTTTGTGAGCTCAGCTAACGGACCCCCAGCTACTTCTGATCAGTTAAGACAGATCCATGACAAAATCACTAAAACATCATAGGACTGATGTTTTAAGTCTCTGTTTTTTTTTTTGTTTGTGGAGTTTTTTTTCTAATTAACAATTTGTCCACACTTCTTTGTCCTTCTACACATTTGGTTCCAGTTTTGAGGCCAATATTCTGAACCTGCTCAGTTCATTGCTTTGGCTTGCCTTGTAATTATTGTCAGCTCAGACTGGACAACTTTTAAATCACATATAAACAGCATTATTTTTGTTTGGATACCAAAATACATTCAGTTTGTGTTGCTTTTTGCACTGAAAATATATATTTATTTGTTGAAGTAACTAATCTCAATGTAAATTAGGTGTAATATTAACATTCACTGTATTAAAGTGAACATCGCTCACTTCCCTGAGTCTCTGTTGTGCATTCATGCCAGTTGTATCATGTTGCATTTGAATGCTGGATTCTGATTGGCCAGAAGGAGCCAGATCACAAGTGTATACTTCCTTGCTCAATCAAATATGCTAATGATACCGAAGTAAGCACATACACAGGGATTTGTATAGAACAACATACTCAGGGGTTTTAAATTACTGGCATTAGTCGATAAATCTTACCATTTGGCTGATATGTGATAAGCCTGACTTTTGACTCCATATAGCGCATATGTGCTTTCTTACTTATTCTGGCTTTAAAATGAAGCGAGGTTCTGTCAGCCAATAATGTCTGACTTGTTTGAATTCCTAGATTTTAAAAGATTTTACAATCCATATGCGGTGTATTTAATTGTCCACAATTAATGTGCAGTACTCTTTTTCCTGCTCATACTCAGAGGAAAGCGTTATCTACCCTCTTCCACATACACACGACTCGCAGACCTACAATTGGCTAGTGTCACTGTGATCGACACGGGAGATCAATCAGAGCATCAGAAAACCCCACCCACTCCCCAGAAAATCCTGCCTACTCTCAAAGAAACTCCTCCCACTCTCCAGGAAATCCCTGCCACTCCGATAGCACAGCTATTTGTGCGCTTTGCTCCTGGCATCTTCTGAAGATGGTACGAGGCCATACTAGAGACCTTCCTCAAAGTTTTTTTTTTTACTCTTCCTATGTTTGTCGTGGAAAAATTTTGCTTTCTGGCTCTACTGTGAGTTGCTTGTTAGTAATGCTAGCACCTTCACATGTGAATATTATATTTTGTAATTAAGTATAATTTGGGTTAAATTCCAGACACTTCATTACCATTTCTCTCAGAATGGACTCTTTCAATGTCCAACAAATAGAAGAAAAATATTTCAGTTGTATTTTTTATTATTATTATTATTATTATTATTATTATTATTATTACAGAATTTTACCACATTGATGAAAATAAATGAAATATTAATTATTTAAATAAATAAATGTAACATTAATTTTACATAGATTATCTGTATTCATATGTTTTATTTATTTTTTTTTTTTAAAGTAACAATCCAAGGATCCAATATTCAATATTCCTGCATTATTTTTCTTAATTCTTGCATTCACTTTATATAAAAGCACCTTGCTAGCGATATCCACACTTAACTAATAGTAACGCAAGAATTAGCGTCAGCTGCCTGCATCTGGGACTCGAATATAATGCAACTTTTACCGCTGTTCCCATGAGAAATGATTACTTTACACACATCTGTACACACAGCTGATGACGGCGAGAAATGAATAGGTTACAGAGATAAGATGTACATCAAAATTTATTTCATATCTTTTATTGACGTTTGGATAGCTGTATGTAATATAGCAACTGGATAGTAGTTTCTGTTTTGGTGTCTGAGAAGCTATTTGTACTCTAGGTATTACATTATTTTTACTGCATCACTGTTCATGAAATTTTAAACAACTGTACGAAAGAAAAAACAACTACAACCTAGAAACTACAACTTCTTTTTTATTCATTAAACATTTAATGTTCTTGGGTTCTGCAGGATATCAAGTAAAAATATAGATATACATATATGGATATATAATACACAAAATAGCAACATTCAGAAAAGAATAAACTAATAATAAAGAATCCGGCACATTACTGTAATTTTGCTCACTGACATTGCTAAGACACAACGAATTATTTCTCAACCTTAATTAAGCAGGTAGCACAATGTATTTACACAATTACTAGCTTTTTCCACCTGCGTTGCCGCTCGACCACCTCCTAATTAACCCCTAGATGCTTTCATTAACAGCTTAATCAGTGCAGGTTTTATGTTACTGGATATATGGCGTCATCGCAGAGAAATGGGGGAAACGTCAGTGTGGAGGATGGAGGGGACGTGAAAGGTCTTTCAGCGTGGTAAGGTGTGTAGAATGAAAAGCAAGGTATGTTCTCTTGTATAAATACATACATGTTTTTATCTTGTAGAAAGGAAAAAACTTAATCGTGGTTATAGATGCAGTTGGCTGGATGTTTATATGTGACGATTAGTCTTAGTGTACAGTAAAATCTATAAGATTCTCATCGTGAACAAAATTAGAATCGTCTAGCAATATTTGGAAATGGTGAAATTCAGCTTCCTGAATAAAAGGGTTAAATGTTTCAATATGACGTCTTGTCTATATTTCCGTAATCGCACAATTATTTGCAAACTAGAACTTTGTGGTATACAGAGAAGCAAAGCGTAAACAGTTATAATAAATTGTGCGATAATAATGTCTCTAAATCCTTGCGTCTGTGAGTTTCTGTGACTAAAATTAGGCCCTAAAATGTTTTAAACAGGCTTTTCTAAAAAATATATCTATAGTGATTGGATGTACTATTCAATAGATAGAGCATCAAATTTAAAGAATTTTTTTTTTGGTGCTCCAGTGCAAACCTATGATGTAAATATCGTATCATAAGCTACGAATCAAACGCTGGATCTGAATCTGAATCACTCGCTATGAAACTCCAGGATTAAACGTTAATGCAGACGGATTAGCATAATAATCCTGATCTCTAATCTCTTGCGTACAAATTCTAGGTTGTAGATATTGACTGTTTTTGTTTACACATTGACGTTGACCGGTTTGTTTGCGGTCCTCTTCAGACAGGAGCAGGAGTTCATTCTGTCCATCCTGGAGATGTAAAGTATCGGATCAATGGTGCTGCTCAAGTCCATGATGGAGAAGACCGAGATGCTGATTTGGCAGTGCATCTGGACGAACGTGTAGGTGGAGGCAAACGGCATGAGCGCCACGGGGGGCAAATAGTTGACCACGATGATGGCCAGCAGGATGACCACCATTTTAAAGGCTTTCTTCTTCACAGGATTCATGACCTCTTTGCCAGCGACACTCTTGCGCAACACCCAGATGATCGATATGTTGCAGAAGACCATGATGAAAAAGGAAGACAGGATGAGGCTGCTGAACACCTTGGTCACACTCATTACTCCTAGAATGCTCTTGGTGATGGCATAGGCCAAGATCATCGCCCATACCAAGGCTGAGATGCCTATGCGCATGTGATTATCACGGATGTTTGTGAACACAATAGGGTGCACGACAGCCAAATATCTGTCTAAGCAGATGCAGGTAAGGAACAGCGGCGTTGTATCTTTCACTCCATAGGCAAAATACTGTAAGTGCCAAATACCCCTGTAATCCAAATACAGGCGGTTTGTCAGTTCTATAGGCGTCATCAGGCAGAAGAAGGTATCCAGTGCGGCTAGGTTGAAGATAAACACGTCGGACGTGGAGCTTTCACTTTTTCTCATTGCTATATGCCACATTACCAGCGTGTTGGCGGGGAAGCCCAAGGCCAGGTTGAAAACTTTGACAATGAAGTAAAAGATGAAGGCATATGGAGCCACGGCACACCCTTCGTACTGGTACCAAAGCGGTTGGTGCCAACCGAGAGCTGTAATGTTTGGGGGTAGTGAGAAGTTACTTGTCTCACTGTTAATGAGATCTAAAAAGGAAACACAGATTTTACTTTGGATTTTTCTTTATGCTTTTCTTAATACAATCTACTTTAAAACCATAATTATCCATATAATCAAGCAGATATGCCATCAACTACCAAAGGTTGTGCCAAACAAAGTACTTTAGGCATTTTGATCACTCACCACTATCCATCACCAAATTGCTCTTGCTACACAAGTGTGACTCGTCGTCTTGTATTCGTTCCACACCACACCTTGACCCTTCCTCTATTTAGTACCTTGTCATCTGGGGCATCCTGGTATAAGGGCATCCTAGCGGGAGACCAAATCACGGCATCTTCGCCAGGACCAATCAGTGCAGCACTTTTCTAACAAGAAGAAGGCAGCCAAAGATGGTACGCCAGCCTGATTGGTCCAAGTCGTAAGAAGACGTGTTCATTTGGACGGTCTTTAGGTACAGATGCCCCATAATGGGAGGGAACGTTCGGTACCAGTGATGCAACTGTGGGGAGACAGCAGAACTTTGAGTAAACAAGTGATGCAAGGCTGAAATGAGTAAATCTAATGTAACATGTTACAAATGCCTGTTTCTGGGAGTCAGCAGATTCTGAGCAGGAGTTCTGTAGCTGAATGAGAGTCAGTGGGCAGAAAAGAGGCATGAGATTATTGAGTTTTTCACTTATTTCTCAAACTTGTGTGTCGAACATTGAGGTTTCATCATTTCCTCTATCTTTTAGATAAAACCTAATGTAGTGAAATCCTATGATTATTAATAGGAAGTGGTAAATAATGATGCATACTATAGGGTTTATTGATTTAATTTATTTATATCATTTCAACCAAGCATTATGGTTGTGATGTTCTACAGCAGAGGTGTCCAATCTTATCTGCAAAGGGCCAGAGTGGGTGCAGGTTTTCATTCTAACTGAGCCGAAGCCACACCTGAGTCTACTGAAAGCTAAGATCATTTAATTAAACTGGTGGAATCAGGAGCAGCTCCTACTTGGTTGGAGTGAAAACCTGTACCCACACCGGCCCTTTGTGGATAAGATTGGACACCCCTGTTCTAAGGTCACATATCAATACATACACTTGTAGCTAACGTCTGACGTGACCTTGGAGTTTTTCCTGCTTCCAACACATCAACTTTCGAGAAGTGACTGTTGACTTGTTGCATAATATATCCCACACTGTGACAGGTGTCACTATAATGAGACAATGAATGTTATTTACTTCACCTGCCAGTGGTTTTAATGTTATTACTGATCAGTGTGTGTGTGTTTATGTGTGTGTGTGTGTGTGTGTGTGCACACGAGGGTTGTACGATGTAACTGAACCATTAAAGTGAAGTTGAACATCTCCCATGACCTGCACAGTCACCAGATCTGAATATTATTGAGCCACACTGGGGTATTTTGGAGGAGCGAAAACACAGGAAATGTTTTTATACCACCAGCATCAGGTAGTGACCTGGCCACTGTTCTGCAAGAGGACTCGCTGAAAATCCCTCTGGTCACTGTGCAGGACACGTATCGGTCATTTCCAAGACTATTTGTTGCTGGTCGCAAAAGGAGGACCTACACTATACTAATAAATTATTGTAGTCTAAAACCAAGTGTTTCAGATTCATTGTCCAACCCCTGCATATATATGTATGTATATGTGTGTGTCTGTGTGTGTGTGTGTCTGTCTGTGTGTAAACCTCAATAGTAGTGTGTTTAATGTTTCTCTTGGGTCTTGGGAATGCTCAGAACCAATAATTCACTTGAAGACACATTTTTTCAATCTTTTTCCTGATGGTATAGATTATAGTCCCTGCACTGTGTGTTGTGACTTATCTACTTGTCTTCCTTAACAAACTACATGTTTAACAATAAAATAAACTGCCATACAATTCTGAAACAAACATCCTTTTTACTTTGATGTTCACATAAAGATAAGGTGTGTTGTTATAGGAAAATAATCCGCTTCATAGTATTATGGAGTTAAGGTCCCGAAGTGTTTTATGCATCTTATATACCGCAGTAATTTACCAATGATTTCATTTTTTCAGCTTTGGTTCATTTGTTTAATGTCAAATGTATGTAAGGTATGAAAAACCTTAATCCAACTGGAAAGAAGGGAGTAAACCCCTGCTGCTGAATTAGTCTGAACAGTCCAGGTGTTAATTCAACACTCTTTATCTGACTTTTTAATCAGTAACTTTTGCTTATCTAATTGCACACAAAGTCTGGAACATGTGATACACAACACAATATAATCATCGTTACTTTTCATCATCATGCTCTCCGGGAATGGACGTGGTAGCAGACGTTAGCATTTAAACTCACAATGTTCACCAAAAATTAACGCAAATCCTTAGATACTTGCGTCACTCGAGAAGCATTTACAACCTCTTATCTGAAATTCTTTGTGTTTTTGTGCCCCGGGGTGTTGATGTTAATATCTCTGCCATTTCTCAAGTTTTCAGGCCTCCTTCTTCCCAGCAGGAACTTATGCCTGCATTGCTCTGTGTGAGTCTTTCACTCCATCATTTCCCCCATATTAAATTACACCAGGCACCGTGTGTGGCCGTCCGGGGAGCAATGTTCAGTCTCGGCTTGATTAAAAACTTTAAGGGCTATGATTCCACTTGGATAAAACACATTGCAGTCTGTCAGCCCACCCACATCAGACATCATGTCATTCTGGATTATTTGTTTTACAAAGCTTGGGGCTTATAAAAATATACTGAGCTGTGCTTAAGTATTCACCTCCCTCGAACTTTTCAATATTTTGTAGTGCTACGATACGGAATAAAAATTAAAAACTTAA
>JAUCMX010000001.1:30764086-30801586 GCA_033459395.1 Hemibagrus guttatus | reverse complement strand
ATTAGCTGCTAGCAACACGCATACACTAGCAACTGTGTGCACTAGCATGCATGCATGCACTAGCAACTGCAATCCATGCTAATGTTTATCCACAGGATTTTCTCCTATCAGTAATACAGTTAACTATTTGAAGCACAAACCACAGAAGGTTTAACATTAGGACAATAATGTTGCATTTTTTTTACATCAACGACTGCTGGTGTTTGGTCAGCCAAGCTGATTTGCCCTATCGCTAACAGTAAAGCGGCTTTTTGTTGTGCTAACGAGATCTGCGCTCATTTAGGTCTCGGCATTAAGCACTCTGATCCCTGGTGAAGCCAGCCAGATTGGTGGGGGTGGATTTGTCTCTCTCTCACACACACACTGCCGATTCGCTGATACACTCACACTCGTGTGCACATATTCTGCGCTGTGTACTCGTGTTATCTTTTGAATGGCCACACTAAACCATATAAGGTTGAGATCCACGCCTGATGACACATTGTTAACCATGACAACTGGTGCAAAATAAACTTTTCCATCAGTCCAGAAGAACTTATTAAAACTTGGCGTTTGTGTAAACCCGGACTGTTTATCCCTTTAAACCCAAGTGGCTCACTTTCAATATGAGGGAGAGTGCTGCAATCTTGATTATTGACTGTATCAAGCTAATAACGTGTTGTGTTTTAGCCCATGGCTGCCTTTAATTTCATTTATGGGATTGCTTGCACATGTGTAACCATGGCAACCTTGACCTTTGACCCTCATGGTTTGTTCAATAAATTGGGGTGTGGTGGCGAAAAAGGATTGCGACAGACTGTGGAGTGAGCTCACTCACTCACTCATATTCTCTCTCTCTCTCTCTCTCTCTCTCTCTCTCTCTCTCTCTCTCTCTACACACACACACAAAACACTGAGGCCTTCTTTTCCGAGAAGTTTATTAATTGGAATCCTGCCTATGGAAACTTGAGCTCGGTGTAGTGTGTGTGTTTTTTTATTTTATTTATTTATATATATATATATATATATATATATATATATATATATATATATATATATAGATGGATGGAGAAAAGAAAGACTTCAGAAAAATTCTTCAGGGCTCTGTGGCGGGGGTCACCTCTCCCGTTGCGGAAAGTTTGGTTAATTGCATTAAAAGTCCACATCAAAGCTAAGATTCATGGAATCCTACCTGTCAGCGCTCATTATCCCTGATCGTTTGGCTCCGAGGAGAAAAAAAATAAATAAAAGGTCTGCTCTTTTCTCATGTAAAATGTGGATTTTCTGTCTATTTACAGCAGGGAAACAAGTAGCATTATATCCTATTACTGAGTATAAGATGATGACCTCAGAGTCTGGCCATTTTGTCTCCGTGTCTTTAACCGTGAGGTGACCGAGTTCACCAGGTATCCCATGTGTCCGATCTGCTGATTTTTCCCGATCTTCTGTTGACACTTGTTTGAGTAAGTCAGATTCTAGAAGGATACTGAAGTGTGTGTTCACTTTCATCAAAAGCTGTGGATTTTCTGTAAAGTTTGGCACAGTGCTTCCTTTCAATTTCCTTTCGACAACAGGAAATTAATCTGATGGATTGGCAGGTAGAAAGTCAAACACCACTCCTATATACACACACACGCGCATAAATTAACACCATATGGTAGAGAGTTGACGCAACATCACAGCGTAGACGTGTTCATCCAGACGTAGCATCTCCTAAACAGAGCAGACCTGAAGTTTAGACATGAAAAGGCACGGAGTTAAAAAGCAAGAGTTTGGAAAACACAACAAACACAAAGTGCCACACATTTCCCTCATACACTCGTGCCTTGTTCTCTCAAGTGCCTTACCCTTCTCAACTTGTACCTCTTTACTGCGTACCTCCGCCTGGCCCTATCTTATTCCCTCCTTCCTCTATCCTCCTAAACTCCCTCCCTCCCTTTCACCATCTGGTGACTTCCAGTCTTTCCTAACTCTTTCTTTCACTCTATTACTCTCCCTCCCCCCCCCTTCTACCTGGGACTTTTTAGAAGATGGGGGAACAGAAGGGGAGCGCAAGATGGAAAATGGGGGCCTCCCGTCCACGCTGAACAGCTGTAGCTGGGAATGCGTGCACAGGATCCGATAACACACACACACACACACACAGACATACATACATACATATACACCACACTGTCCAGTTTTCAAAATGTTTACCATTTTTTAATGCAGGTTTGCTTTATTCTCACCTTCTAAGCATATTCGAAGGATTCTAAAGAAATTCATGCAATTTAAAGTGAACTTTATTATTTTTTTGATCTATATTAAAAAATTCCATATCACTTTCTTTGAATTGTCTTTTTTTTCTGTATTAATGTATGTAATGAATAGAAAGCTAGAGACTTAGAGACTACTCTGGTTTCTTTCTTTCTTTCTTTCTTTCTTTCTTTCTTTCTTTCTTTCTTTCTTTCTTTCTTTCTTCAGTGAAAGTAAAACAGAAAGCACAAACTCTGCTGCAGTTTGCTGTATTTCTCTTTCCCTCACTGCAAGACAAACAGTACTGTGTGTACTGGTGAACTCATTCATAGACGTGCTCACTCCTTCTTGTGGACTCCGCTCCCCATTCAAAAGGAGATTTTTTGTACTTGTACCTTTAGTGTTCTGAACCCCAATGTTGTACAATGTACAGAATTTTTTGTTAGTGTTAATTTCATAGCTCGCCACTTCCGGAAATGTCTCGTAAGTACAAGTCCTGTTGAGCCCTGTGTGCCTCGCCACCAGAGTCTGGACTTGTCCAGCGTGTTAGGACCTTCTGGGGGTGTGGCCTATCCCAGACATCACTCCGTCTTCCTGTTTCAGAAGGAAATACGTCAAAGTACGGAATGAATTCGCAACCATTTTTTTCCCTGACATGCTTGTCACCCTCGGTGGTTAATGTAACACAATCTTACAGTGTAGCATTACTGCTGATGTTGATTCTGTCTGCAGTGTAACATTATAAGCTCGTTAAGCTTAAGCAAGTGCATTTGAGTGATAAATATTTTAAGTCATTAGAAGTCAAATGCGGGGTCTTTTGTCGCTAATATGTATAGACAGTTAGTATTGTGAAAGTGTGTGTTTGCTCTCAGATCCTAAGGAAATTTAGTGCAAGCCTCTGCTTATGTATGACTCACAGCCTCTGTTCTGTGTCTTTTTGCTGCTCTTCATCGTTCTCCCTCCCCCACTTTTTCTCTCTCTCTCTCTCTCTCTCTCTCTCTCTCTCTCTCTCTCTCTCTCTCTCTCTCTCTCTCCCTCCCTCCCTCCCTCCACCCGCCTTTTTGGTCTGGTTTTCCTCCAAGACATTCCACGTCTCAAATCTCTCCATCCCTTTTCTCTTCTCCTCCCGTTTTGCAAACACATGGCGAGCAGATGTGTCCTGTTGCTGCCTCGTCTCTCGTCTCGTCTCACCCCGCTGACATGGATATGCATTCTCCTATCCTCTATTAATGTTTATGAGGTCGGGGATTCAGCTGGCACAGCTATTAAATTTCACTTCACAATAACCGCTTAAGCGTCAGTCATGGTTTTGTGTACCATGAGGTGTATTGTGTAGAAAGTAAATAATTGTGTTTCAGTTCTCGTTCTCCTTCTGAAGCCAATACTTTATACATTAAAGCATGCTCATGTAGTGCAGGCAGTACGGTTCGAATAAAACTTGGAAGCCATTTAAATGTCTATGTAAATAAAAAGTGCGCTTATACCGAATGTGGGTTGAGATTCGCAAAAAATTGCGAATTCGAAATCTGAATGCAGGAACATTTTGAATTTCGTCCCCAGTACACTTCATGCCATAGATTTCCATTACTTGATCACTGGATGAAGAAAAACTGAGCTTTTTTTTCTTCTAATCTTCAGCTGTCTTGTTTTAGTAACCTGAGATTCCTCTTCCTAGGACAAGACTGGAACCTCACATGGTTTTGTACTGCTGTAGCCCTTTCTCCTTAAAATGTGGCATTCTCTTAAAGGTTTCTGGTCGCTGTAGTTGTAAATAGTGTATATTTGGCTGTTCTCTTCTGACCTCTCTCATCAACAAAGCATTTTTTGCCCCATTCTGTATAAACTGAATATGTTGTGTGTGAAAATCTCAGTACTCAAACCAGTCCATCTGGCACCAGTGAATCTCTTGACCTCATCTACAAGACTTCACGCTCGCTGTAAAGTGAATGGCGGGGACACGGGTGTTCCTATTAAAGTGGCCGTTTTTTTATTTTTATTTTGCTGCGCTGTTGCTTTAAGCATCTGTATGCGCTTTATCTCTCTCTCTCTACATAGCACTGTGGGTGTCGTGCGCAGTTCTCTCTGTTCCCCCAGGGGACGCATGCAGAGGGACATCGGTTCCAGCCGAGAGAGAGAGCACAAGAGAAAACCGCACGAGAACAGCTGTTTTTTAATACAGGATGGAGTGATAGAAACCATGCGGCGGAGGAAAAAGTGACGGCATTTTTAAAACATCTATTTATTTATTTTTTGCCTCGTAGCTCCTCCTCACTATTTTAATTGGCTTATGCAACTAAAAAGGACAGGCTGCAATCTCTGCCACGCTTTTCCTCGCTCACTGACGAGAGCGCCTGCTCTTGAAAAAGTGCGGCGTAAATATCTCCCTGCACTTTCCTCTTTTCAAAGCCGCTAACCCGCCTAACCTGTCCAAATCTAAATAATCAGCTGCGGTCATCTAACCGTCTGGAACCGATTTAAGATTCCGCTTATCTTGGTGAAAGTACAAAGGTGATATTTCTTGTGAATGAAGCAGCCCTGATTTAGTTTCAGAGCGACGTAAAAGCCGTGTTCGATTATCTACAGCAAACATTAACCTGATCTTTTGCCCGTTAATAGGTAACTGTTAAACACAATGCAGTGTATTGTTTCTCAGGCGAACACACAAAAACACAAAAATGCTGTTCGGCTCTTGCAGGCGTTTTCGTTGAGGGGAAGGTATAAATTTTTTTATTTTTTTTTCTAAGCATGCTTAGCAGTTTGTATACATTCAGAACACTGTACCTGATAACATACGAGCATATTCTCAGGACATTTCTAAAATAGGCATGTCACAGTAAACAATTGAATAAAACTAGAACATAACACATTCATGGCAGTGTATGGTATGTGCAACTCACTATAGACTCCATATTTCTTTTTTTAATGGTTAGCTAGATACCTCGTAACTGTCCACTTCTTCGAAAGCCTCTTCAATTTCACCATTTTGAACAAACTCAAAACTTTAAAAACATGTTTCAGATGTCATAAAACGCAGAAGCTCTCTTCCTCCTTCCTCCTATATTCCTTTCGGAATATACTCTTCTTGAAACTGTTAGCTTCTCCAATAATGTGATTTTTTTAAAGCAAGCTAGTAGCCGTAAGCTTCCATTACTCACCCCATAGAAGCTACGAACCATTCAGACACCAGCAGCGTCTCACTCCGTCGACTACTATTGAGGCAAATGGAAAATTTGTAGAAATTTTCCTTTTATCGAGTTCTAAATGCTCACACGGTGTTTCAGGGAAACCTCCGATTTGAGATCCTGAGGATAATCTCGCTGACTGCGGAAGCCTTAAATAGAGATTGAGAGCGTCAGTGCGTTTGATATCAGTGGGAATATAATCACTTAATGTTGCAGTTCAACTTGAAGACCAAGTGAAAAGAACAAAAGAGCATCTTTACGACACTCCTATACAGTACATGTGTATGTGTTAAAATATTTCAGTTTGCTCCGAAAGAAATTCCACGCATTTATTTACAAAACGGGAAGATTTAAGTGCAAAATGTGGGAGAAATACTCGATTTTAACCAGTATTCAAATTAAAAATAATAAAATGAAATAAATACAATAATAAAATCAATAAATAATATAATAAAATAAATGAAATGAATAAAATAATAAAATAAATAGTAAAATTATTAAATAAAATAAATAGTAAAATATAGTAAAAAAAAATTTAATAAATAAATCAAATAAAGTAAGTGATAAAAAAAATGAATAAAATCATAACTTGCATAACATAATATTGCTGGGGAACAGTTAGAGAAGTCTGTTATTACGTCATTGCATCATTTATGACAATTGCAGTTACTTTGTACTTTGTAGTTACTTAGCTGAACTCTGCTATCTGTTTTGGTGTGACTCCTCACCTTTCGCCCTCTCTCTCTCTCTCTCTCTCTCTCTCTCTCTCTCTCTCTCTCTCTCTCCCCCTTTCGTTCACTTTGTAGCATCCTCTTGTTTTAATGCCTAAACAATGGCTCCACTGGAGTGAGGGAATGCAGCAAAGCTTCCACAGTTTAGTGTCTAGGGCAGCAATAATCTGATTAGAGCCCATTATAGGACAATTAACCACATAAGGCCTGTACACACTCACACACACACTCGCACACACTCACAGAGCAGTGTGTGTTTGAGACTCTTAAGCCCTGATTGTACAGGGTCTAGTTTCTGAAGACATTTTGTTTTTAAGGTCATTTCAAAGCTGAGAGAGCTTCTTAAAGCACCGGCTCTTTAATGACATCTGTTCTGAACTTGTGCGAAATGGGTTTTTTGGATCGTAGCCGCGCTCTCATGGCCGCATGCCCGATCTCTTCAGGCTGAGAGCTTGGTCAGAAGGTGTTGATTCATTTCCTATCACATGATATTCCAGTTTTCTATCAATGCACCCGATGGCTTTTCTGTAGTAAGTGACAGCAAGTGTGTTGAAGAGAGGATCGTTGTATATTTTCGAGCTGTTCATGAGTCACGTGTATGAGGCCGATTTTTTCGTAGCTGTGGCAGCTCAGTGAATCAGCTGAAAGACTTCCTGATGATTAAGCCTAAATGGGGGGAGCTTCCTGCTCTGACACCCACTCTGACACATAGAAGGGTATGTGTGTGTGTTGTGGTGATCGGGCGGTGGGGCTAGGGGGGGGGTTGGGTTACAGAAGGAGGTCAGGATGATGGAGCAGGGGAAGTGTTTGATTCAGGCCCCTTTAAGAGAGGAGAAGCATTATAGGTGGCATCTAAAATGTTTATTATGGAAAGAAAGATGTGAGAGTCTCTCTCTCTCTCTCTCTCTCTCTCTCTCTCTCTGTTGTCCTCCCTCTATCTCTGTCTGTATCTCTCTGGTGTCACCCCCCACACCCACGGTCTCTCTCTCTGGTGTCACCCCCTCTGTCTCTCTCTGTCACTCTGTCTTTGTCTGTCTGTTTCTCTCTCTGATGTCGTCCTCTTCTCTCTCTCTCTCTCTCTCTCTCTCTCTCTCTGTCTCTCTCTCTCCTTCTCTGGTGTTGTCCTTCTCTCTCTGGTGCTGTCCCTCTCTCTCTCTCTCTCTGTTTGTCTGTCTGTGTCTCTCCTTCTCTGGTGTTGTCCTTCTCTTTCTCTCTCTCTCTTTCTCTCTCCCTCTCTCTGTCTCTCTCTCTCTCTCTCTCTCTCTCTCTCTGTCTCTCTCTCTCTGTTTGTGTGTCTGTCTGTGCCTCTCCTTCTCTGGTGTTGTCCTTCTCTTTCTCTCTGTCTCTCTCTCTCTCTCTCTCTCTCTCTCTCTCTGTTTGTCTGTCTGTCTGTCTGTGTCTCTCCTTTTCTGGTGTTGTCCTTCTCTTTCTCTCTGTCTCTCTCTCTGTCTCTCTCTCTCTCTCTCTCTCTCTCTCTGTTTGTCTGTCTCTCTCGCTCCTTCTCTCTCTGGTGTTGCCCCCCCCCCCCGTCTCTCTCCTTCTCTGGTGTTGCGCGCTCTCTCTCTCTCTCTCTCCTCTCTCTCTCTCTCTCTCTCTTTCTCTCTCCCCCTCTCGCTCTCTGAGCATGTGTAAGATGACTCGTGCTTTTTCTCTGGAATAAACTGATTACTTTCTCAGGCTGTGAGCGCTCGATATTGTATTGGAACAATTGACATAATTTTTCTGGAAAGGATCTAATGAGTCGCCGAACAGAAAGCCGTAATTACACAACCAAATGCTCACTAATTTCGCTCATCTCGTAAATGCATGAAATTGAGTCGTCGCCTTCGTCACCCCCCGCAGCAATTGTCTACATGTCCAAAACGGGTGACATTTAAAGGTTTTTGGAAAACTCGTGGCTGATTCGCGAGCTCTTAGATTGTCTGTATCGTAGCATTCAGCAGTTACACAACTGTACGATTTCATAAGATTTTTTTAAGACTGCGAGGGTAGAAAATTCGCTCAATTTTATTAATGCAGCTTTAAGTGAAATTCTATTGTCACTATAATGTGTTTTTTCATGTTTTTTCTCTCTTAGAACAATGATCCACTCACCATGGGCTTCCACGGATACCCCTCAGCCAGTCAGGTAAGACACGATGTCCTTAAGGCATTAAGATGAATGTAAGTCCGAGGGGGCGGAGCTTATCCGGGCTCATTGTACAGATTGCAAAAATATTTTGGATGTAAGCAGATGTCTGTTTTGTGTGTAAACTGCGCCACCTGTTAGCCAAAAGTGCTAAAAGCTGCACGTTCCTTCAGAGGAACTCACTGTGCGTGTGTGTGTGTGTGTGTGTGTGTGTGTGTGTGTGGGGGGTTTTGAGATGACAGATCCAGCTGTTTGTGTTAAACAATCCAGACTCCTACAGACTCACAACTGCTAACCATGCTGTTTAACAATATCTAACAGCCACAAATTATTTCAAAGCTCATTTTCAAGAAGATGAAATAAACCCTGGTGACAAAGCCGAGAAGTTTTCCAGCATGTCTGCTGCGTTGATACAGACTTTTTATTCTTCCCCCCCCTTCTTCAAATTGCCGACTCTATAACTCACCGCTTGTCTGAAAGTGCCACAGCATGTTTAGAGAACAGAAGTGTTTTGATTGACGGAATTACACACTTTTCAGTTTCTAAGAGGATAAACTAGCAGCTGGAAGGTCATTGGTTGACGGCAATGCCAGCTTTTCTTTCCATTTTCAGCTTTTCTTGTTCCAACTTGCAATAGCGTGCAAAATGTCAGCTTCATTAGAACAGGGCTCGAACACCGTCAACGTGCGTCTTCTTAGATTTGTGTGTGTGTCTGTGTGTGAAGGGTGTATAATTATATCCAAAATACTTACTTTGGGAATATTTTGTGCTTGAAACTATGTGATGAGTAAATTAATGCAAATATTTAGTGTGTGTATACAGTGTATAAATATACATGAAATACTTCATTTGGGAACATTTCATTGCGCTTGGAACTATGTGATGAATAAATCAATGCAAAAATTGGCCATAAGTTTTGTTTCATCATAGCTGGGTGTGTGTGTGTGTGTGTGTGTGTGTGTGTGTATACAGTGCTCCTAAAGCCATTTGAGCTGAAAACTAACTGATGATCCGCATATAAACCAACATTAGTTATTGTGCCTGTGTGTGTGTAGCCGAATACGTCATACAGCACAGATACAAGGCAACAGCTTTATACATATGAATGGGACATGTCTTTGAGTCCGGAGATGCTTTTCTGCTCAACACAGTTGTAAAGAGTATTTACAGTTAGTCTAGAATTACTCTACAATAGTCTAGTATTTGAGTTAGTCTAGACTTTCACATCCCCAACCACCAAATTTTTTTTTTTTTTTGCCCACTTGAACTCCAAAAAACTACTTGAAAATCCCCATCTTGGGCAAAATCAACTTAACTTTGTCAAAAAAGCCATTTAAACTGCACATTTGTGTTCCTTTCCTTCATGTACTGATCTTTCAGAAAAAAATTTTTTTCCCACTTTATTGATATTTAAAACATTTTAATTAAGGAAAAAAAAAAAGCACATAATATTTCATACTTCATATCCTTTAGAAAATAAATTTTTTTGTTTAAAAACAAAAAAAAATTATAATAAGTTTAAAAAAATAGAAATACAAAATATTTAAAACGTAATTTTTTTTTTTTTAATTAAATAAAAAGTACAATAATATTGAATGTGAGAAAAATGGGATTTTTTTTTTTTATTTTTAGGTTTTTTTCCACTTCCTCCTGTAATCCTTATCTTGTTACACATACTGATAGTGTGTGTGTTTGTTTTGGCCTTGTAACATATGCCACTTTTCTGCAGTATTTGAGCGAATTATCAGATTGTTTAGTTGCTGTAGTTAAGCCGTATATCATCCCGGGTTTATCCTCCTTTCTCTCTCTCTGTAATCCCTCCATCCCTGTCTTTATCCATTTATCACCATCTGTTTAACTCTGAGGCCGGGTCTTTGCGCCCGGTTCATCCGGCTGCTCTCGGGTATTAGAACAACAAGAGAAATATAGAAGCGACAGAAAGCACCACTCGGACTGTTAGAGCGGCGATATTTCAATCTTAAATTCATCCAAGAGCCGTGGCTTTGTGCTGTTCCGTTAACGGAAATGCACAGCACTGACCGCCATCCCACAATTCCATTAACCAGCGAGAGAGGGCTGTGGACATTGTCAACAAAGACCCGGCAGGATTATTGTACTACGCCGCCGAAGGGCTCAGAGGATGAGATGAGCGAAGCACACTTTCTGTCCATCCCCCCCTCCCCCCCAATCTTGCTCCCAGAGGTGCAAACAGCCCCAATTTTACTCACCTACATGAAGAGAGGAGGAATGGTAGGAGGGAGGAGAGAGTTGGGGGGAAAAAAAGTTTGCAGGTGTGACACAGGGAAGTGGGAGGAGGTGGGAGAGAGAGAGAGAGAGAGAGGGAGAGAGAGAGAGAGAGGGAGAGGGAGGGAGCAAGCAAGCGAACAAGCAAATGGTATCTAGGCAAGGGGAGGAGAGAAGGAAAAAACAAGCAGGAAGAGAGAGGGAGAGAGAGAGATGAGCAGGCAAGGACGCCACACCGTGAACGACAGTGCGCAGGAGAGCGTGACGGAGAGCAATCTGGAGCTGCACAGGAGAGCGAGGTGGGGAGGGGGCGCTAGGCGGAAACACTGAGAGCGAGGGAGATTTTGAATGTGCGGGACACGGAGACAGCAGAGCAGCGAGAGAGCCAAGAAGAAGCGACAAGGTCCTGGTCCGAATACGATGATGGGACTGTATTACCATTCCGTGTTGCCGGTAAGTAGACCGCGAGCTAGTTTTCCAGTAAACGCGTCAGCTCTCGTGTTTCGTTGCATGTCACATCTCCTTAATTGTGAACTCAAGTTTGTGGAAATCCTAACACTTGCATTTTAAAGCTTGCAACATAGCATCAAAAAAAAACAAAACGTATCAGCATGTGCAGATCTGAGTGTGCGCGTTAGGGCCACGTTGACAGGCAGGCCTAGACTCTTCCGAATGGCTCACGGTGAAGAAGGAGGGAGGAAAGCAGGGGGGAAGGGGGAGGAGAGGGTAGAGAAAGAAACTGCTTTGTTGTCCTCCCCTTCAGCTGTCCCCCATAACTCACCCCTGGCTTTTGAGTGAAGGGGGCAGGTGCCTGGAAACAGTTGTTCCACCAACACTTTGCCTCCTGTCTGTATATTTATCTCTCTATCTGTCTCTCTCTCTCACACACACACCCCAATATAGCTGTCATCTTCCATCTAGTTGGATTGCACTTTACCCTGTTTACAGTGTGGCTGCACATTGCACATTGTATCTCTGTCTCATACCTCGCAATCTTGTTCCCTTTACAGTTTTGACCTCTTTTTCCCTCCCTTGCTCCCTCCCTCCTTCCCTCCTTCTCTTCCCCTCAGGCTCAAGCAGCTGTTATCTCTCTGATTTCCTTTTAAAGCTGCGGACGAGGGGGGGTGGCGGGGGGAAGTACGGCCACGACACACCAGGATTGATTTTTAAAACTGACCACCCCTTCTGTACAAAACAGGAGAACCTATAGGCAGACCTAATGCAGTTAAATATAGATTCCTGGAGCAGAGGAGAGAACTGTTCGATCCCATCTGGTTGGAAAGATGGAGGGATAAGACTTTTCCCTTATCAAGTTATAGCGGCGTAATGCAGTGCAGAGACGCGGAGAAGGAAGCTCCGGTGGCACAAAAGGAAAGATTATACGGCTACTCATGCGCCTGGGCAAGAAAGTGTTATGAGAGAAGTGGAAGGTTGTTGAAATATTTGCAGAGCCCCACCCGAGCGTGTGCCCCGAGGGGAGGGAGAGACGCCTACCTGCCATTTATGGCTTCTGCATACACACACACACACAAAAACACACACACGAGATATATATATATATATATATATATATATATATTATATATATATATACACACACACACACGAATTCTCACTCCTTGGAAAGCGAGAATCACAAAAGGCTTAAAAGGACAAGTCTGTCTTACGTAAAAGCTCAACAGGGATCCACACTTTGGACACATACGTGACATCTAATCATATAGCAACATTTCTGTATATAACCCACGAGCACAGGTCATCCGACTCATTCGGAACCAGTTTATGCTTCAGGGTTGCGAATAATAATAAGGTCTGATCACTCAGAGTTGTTCAGGAAAACGTCTGCGACACAATTTAACCATGTGTCCGACACGTGTAAATATCTCCAGCCAGATTTGACAAGCAAAACACCTAAGAAGCGAGGCGTGTGCTCCGTGAATACATCCATGATGTTTATACTTTCAACAAGTGAAAGATCCAATGTTCCTCTTTTTTTTGTTTGTTTTTCATAAACAACAAGCAAACTGACAAGGCTAAGTAGAGTTTGTTAGCGTAATGTAACGCAGCTAACGCAAGGGCTGGTTAAGTTCGCTAGTACAAGTTTTACACATGTTTACGTTACTAATTTCTAAGTCGTACAACCCCAGCTTCCGTTCCTCAGCGCAGGTGAGTGAGACTTCAAGCTAAGCACAAGTCTGTGCTGTAAACGTGTTACCTGTCCTGCCGTTCTTAGCACATTCTAAGTTTTAGCACAGACGGTATTGCTGATTAGAAATAAACCCGCTGTCAAACTTCACAAAACAACCTTCAACAACACATCTTTTTCCCCTGCATACTACCTGTTCTCACAGCTTATAACACCAGCAGGATGAATCAGTCCCTCCACGATTTTATTTATTTATTTATTTATTTATTTTGTGGCCAAAATCTTGAAATTCTAAAACGTAAATCTGTAGGACAGGCTTTCTCAAAAATCTGAAAAGAAGTAGGGTATTTAAAAGATTGTCTGTGGTGTTTAGTTGAGAAATTTGACCCACATATCATCCATATGCCTTGCTAGGGCTAACGTGTTTAAAATAGACAAACTCATACGGAAATAATATTCGTACAGAGTGTAACAGTGATCAGTCGTCACATCCCGGTGTCTCTCTGCGCCAAAGCATCGGACATTTCGGTTTGTCCTCGTCCTCAGCGTCCGCACAGTCGATGGTAAAGTCTGGTACACGACGATATTAACAGTGTGATTCATTTAGATTCTTCTCCAGGTGTTACACAACAACAGGAAATGACTTCACGTCATATCAGAGTTCAGAGCAGGATTAAGGTTTAGGATATTTGTTCAGAGCTGTCTCTTCTATTAATGGTTACCTGATCTGGAACAGGGTGGGGGGATTAAAGTGGGGGGTAAAAACAGGTGTTTGTGGTCTGTAAAAAAAACAAAAAACAAAAAAAAAATCCAGTCACTTGAAATGATCTCAAATGTTAATGTTTTGGGTTCATTTTCTCTTCTTTCTCAATTCTGTTACTTTCGTTGTTGTTTTTTGGGTCAATTCAGGGATCTTCCTGATTTCTGACTCTCAAATGAGTTAGGTGTGCAGGTGTGTTGTTCATTTTGATTGATTAAAATGTAAAGGTAGAGTGAAGTTCACTTAAAAAAAAACAAAAAAAAACCCTCCTCTCTCATGTCAGTCATCTCAACTCGGCCCAAAACTAAAACTAGATCAACATGTTTCTCGGTTATCTGCTGTGTTTAGAAGGCGGAGTGTGTGTTAGGACTTAAGCAAACATGCAGCACACTGCATACTGTGTGTGTGTGTGTGTGTGTGTGTCTTGTGTTTGTGCCCAAACACCTACTCACATCTGCACCTACTTTTGAAGCCTGTGGCCAACGTCCAAGAAATCTCAGCAGAGATTTACTGATTTGTCTCAGAAGCATGCAGACTCGCAACGTGATTGGTCAGAATCCGCAGAAAGAATCAGACCCTATAAGGACAGGCACTGACTAACCTCTAGCTAATCACCCGGCTGCACGTTTTGACGGACAGTCAGGACAGCAGGACGCACACCAGAGGTCCCATCTGGGCTTTTTCAGAGTGTGAAACGAGGAGCCGTGGACAAGAAAGAAGAGCCGGAGCATTTCAGGGCTATTAACGCCACACTCGCTGGACAGGAAGAGGTGTTTACGCACCTCAGAACCGTTGGGTTACATCTTCATCTTAACATTTCACGCTCCACTCAGCTGGATGATTTCAGTGTGACCGTATAGAGAACGATATTTGTGATGTCATAAGTTTGTTTTCAAACTGTTTAAAAACAAAACAAAACACTGTGACACGTGAGCAGCGATTTGCGGGGTCCAAGCACTCTTCATAACTAGCTCATCCAGAACCAACGTGTTGCCAAGAACAATCAAGAGACCATAGATGAACATGTTTTTAAGCGTTGTGATGAAATCTCAGTGCCGATTGTGTGAAATGCTGGCTGAAAGCTGATCGGATGACGGCAGCCACGGTTTTGAAGTAAGCCAGTGGCGATCATATTTAGTTACAGATCAGCAGAATGATGCATCGCACCAGATTTCAGCCGAGTTTAATAAAGTGATGCAGATGTATAACATGATTTTTTGAAATACTCTTTTCTGATTGATCAGAAGGTGATTAACAATATGGCTCCAAAAATTAGTGCAGCTGTAAGATTTATCTACACTATATTGCCAAAAGTTTTGGGACGTCTGCCTTTACATGTACATGAATGTAATATGGAGTTGGCCCGCCCTTTGCAGCTATAATAGCGTCAACTCTTTGTCAAGGCTTTCCACAAGGTTTGGAAGTTTGTTTATGGGAATCTTTGACCATTTCTTTACAAGTGCATTTGTGAGGTCAGGCACTGGGTTGGCTCGCCACTCTAATTCATCCCAAAGGTGTTCTATCGGGTTGAGGTCAGGACTCTGTGCAGGCCAGTCAAGTTCCTCCACACCAAACTCGCTCATCCATGTCTTTATGGACCTTGCTTTGTGCACAGGTGTGCAGTCATGTTGGAACAGGAAGGGGCCATCCCCAAACTGTTCCCACAAAGTTGGGAGCATGAAATTGTCCAAAATATCTTGGTATGTTGAAGCATTAAGAGTTCCTTTCACTGGAACTAAGGGGTCAAGCCCAACCCCTGAAAAACAACACCTGAATTCAGTGATTTGGAGGGGGCAATATAAGTGTATGTTCATCTGCGGTCTGTATTTTTCTGTGCTTGGACCCTGCAGGTCTCTGCTTGTTTTTTGTTTTATTAACCATGCATGCTCACAATCATGTCACAATGACATCACGATTCTAGAAAATGCAAACAAGTCAAATCACATAAAGGTATTTTTTTTTTAAAAGTTTTAACAGTGTTATGTTAACACAATCGTTTCAATACGTTGTCGTTTCTATGGTAACACAAGCGGATTAAAGGAAGGCTAGTTATGTTTTCTAAGAGGAGATGTTGAGCATTTAGAGAAGGAGTCTCCACTGTTGGAGCTTTTTTTGTGATGGAGCGACTGTTTGTAGCGGCTGTAGCCTAAGTTTTAACAGGAGCTAACTTGTTTAGCAGATATTCCACAAATATAAATGAAATCCAACACTGGTTTGTTGTTCGTTCAGAATTTTAAACATCATTAAAGTGCAAAAAATTCAGAATCGTAACACAAGTGATCACCTTCGGAGCAGTAACTCAGCTTCCTCTGCATGTTTTATTCCTAGCTAGCAGACAGCAAAGCTACTGCTGCTGATCAGTGATTTTCCAGATGACTTGATTCTGTGGTGCTGAAGAAATGTCAAAACAGGCTGATAATTGGCAACAAAATGTTTAGTGTGAATAAATGGATCTAAACCATTCTGAAGCCTTAGCTTATGAGAAACCGGATTTTTCTCCGCCTGGTTTATTTGCTAATGGTCCCATTGCCTAGCAATGTAAAATTGCACGCAAATGTGAGAGTGAAAAATGTTAAAGCCTCAAATCAAACGTAATTTAATTCTGACAGTCAGATTTTCTTTTGCTCTGCGTTTGTGAGATTATGAGCTCCAAATTGGCCTCAGAGAGTGTTTTTACGGCTAAGGAAGGCAATCAGTGGAGCTGTCATGTTAGCAAAGATCTCCATCACTCACATGGTGTCCCACAATGCCGTGCAGTTTTTTTTTTAATAAAGGCGCTACGACAATCGCTCGCTAACTGACCTGTAAATAACCGGCGCTTTTTCCTCTTCTCTCGCTCCAACGCACATGTGCACTTACACAGCCAAAGAGCAGGGCATGATCACGCCACACACACACAGAGACATGTTAACTGTGTTAAGAGGCTGCTTTCTCATTGCACCCTCCCCAAGCATCTCGCAATAAACACAATTGAGTTTCACGCACAAATCGCATTTGCGCAGTTCATTTTCCCGTCTGCCGCCATCCCTTTCCATCTTTATCGCCTGCACCCCGTACGCTCTCCGACACCGCGTCGCTCATTAATACCGTCACACCTCACCCCGAGATCAGACGACTTCCTGCGTCTGAAGAAGTGAAAGTCTTCAGGATTTAGACGCTGGCGCTGTAGAAATGAGCGAGTCGCTTCACATGCATGATGATTGATGTGTGCAATATATCACAGTATCACAATATCATTCTCCCGGACACAATAAATCAAAAATCTTCTCAGTCGAGGCGGCTTGGAGCGGGGTGTTGATATTGGCCTTTGTTGTCGTGCTCGGTGTCAGATTCGTCGTCATGGCAGTTTTGTACCACTGTCACGACAACACAACTGTTAGCTGACGTACATTCATTTATTTAAATGAATTTAAATATATTTACTAAATATAAAATTGTAGTATTTCAATTTATAATATAAAGTATTATTCAATTTATACTATAATAGTATTATAGTATATTTTTTTTTAGATTTTATGATATTTAATTTAATAAATAATCTGATTAGCCATCGTTATATTTGTTTTTTATATTATAATTAAATAATTATATTTAATAGTATATTAATATAATTATCTTATAATATTATGCTTTTTTTCAAATCTGTTAATCAGAGCAATAAACGTTTAATGGTTTATAAATGTTTAATTTAAAATGTTGTACATTTTGAAATATTCTAATTTCTGATATTATAATTAGCGTTATATATTAGTGAATTATATTTAATTTAGTTTCATTTTTAATAGCAGGATTTTAAAAAATTTGATAAATTCTTGATTTTCTTGCCATTATGCATTCACTTGGAATTATTATTATTATTATTATTATTATTATTATTGTTGTTGTTACAGCTGCTGTTATTCGTTTTGTGATAGCTATATGAAAAAAAATATTTTATTTTGCACATTTTATGAAGATTACTTTTACATTGTGATCATGTAACCTGTGTGTGTACTGAGCTGAACACACACACACACACACACACACACACAGAGGCAGGAGAGTTGTGTGTTTGCTGCAGTGTGAGAGCAGGTGATAAATCACCCGTTCATACCAGCGCAGGCAGAGCAGATAGCAGTGCTATTATTACCAGGCTCTGTCTTTTCTCTCCCTCGCTCTCTCACTTCTTTAGACCTCCCTCGTTGTCTCTCTCTCTCTCTCCCCTTCTTTCTTTTTCTCTGTCCACGCAGCACTGCCATGTAGGGAAGCGATGCCTGTTTCACTATCCAGAAAGAATGTGCACTTGACAGCACAGATTTTCCTTCTTCCCCCTCTCTCTTTTTCTCTCTCTCTTGTGTCTCTATCTGTCTATCCATCAATTCCTCTTCTCCTCTTAATCTTTTCCATGCATCTTTTCTCTCTTTTTCGCTCTTATTTGTGTCTTTGTCCATCTATTCCTCTTCTCTTCTTAATATGCTCTGCATCCTCTCTCTTTCTCTCTCTCTTTTTTTTTTTTTGTCTCCATCTATCCAACTATTCCTCGTCTCTTCTTATGTTCTCTGCATCCTTTCTCTCTTCTTTCCTTTTCACATTTTCCTCTTTTATTTTCATTGTGTACATCCTTTTTACTATTTTCATTGTCTGTGCTCTGTACGTCTCCTCTTTCTCTACTTGTCTACTTCTCGTTTTTCTGTCACTTTACCCCCCCCATCTCACTCTTTTCAATCTCTTCCGGTTTACTTTCTTTGAGTCATCATCTCTTTCCTTTCTTCTGTTTTTCTTTCTCTCGTTGTCTCTTCTCTATTCAGAGTCAGCAGTGTTTTATCGGCCTGAAGCTTGCAAATCACGTTCTTCCCCATCCCTCTCACTCTCTTCTTTGTGCTCTCTCTCTCTCTCTCTCTCCTTTTACAGTAGTTATTTATTCAGATCAAAATAATGCCGATTTGTTTTCATTAAAGCATTTCGGTGTCTACGGAGCATGTGCTGAAAATCGGTTTGAAAAAGGGGGGCTGTTGATGTTCAGCAAAGTATCTGAATTACGTGCAGCATTAATGGCTTCCTTCTCACATGATCCACTGACTTTTGGTAAAAATGACACTTGGGATGCATCACTAATTTCTTTTTAGTCAATAATAGTCATGTGACTACAGGCGAAAGATTTCTCATCAGCAATAGTCTTGTATGCCTAGCAGTGAGATTCTCGATTCTGATTGGTCAGAAAATGTTGTCGTTTTCTATAAGAGCAGATCTGATGGTTGTTCAGATCGGTTTTCTAGTACCAGCCTGCTGTCGAACGATAATCCTGCATTTGACTCACCCCAGAAGTGGGACAAAATGGCAAAGTAGTCAGTGTTCTCGATTTCACAAGCTAATATGCCCTCATTTGTGTGTATATAGCTCATTTAAAAGGTAAAAATTGCTGCTTTGTGTGCAAATGATGCTGTGAGCAGCCATGTTGATATGAATCTGCTTGCTGAACTTGTTTTATTTTTAGTCAGAGCTCAGAAATTATGACTTGTTTATGACCCGTTTAATTGAATGCAGGAAAAAAACGTAGACATTTACATTTCTAGCATTTGGCAGACGCCCTTATCCAGAGTGACTTACAATTTCTCACTAAAAACAACTGAGCAACTGGGCCTTGCTCTGCGGCCCAGCAGTGGCAGCTTGGTGGACCTGAGATTCGAACTCACAACCTTCCAATCAGTCCGACACCTTAACCACTAAGCTACCACATCCCCGTAGCTTAACTTTGAGAGAGAGAAAGAAAGACAGACTGGTGAGGGAACAACATTTGTTTACAGCTTTTTATAGCTGCTATAGTAGCTTTTCAAGGAAGTTGCATTAACACTACATTAAACGTAACTATAAACAGATAAAAAAAATAAATAACATGACAACGTTAAATTGAATGGATTCTGATTTCTGTGGTGCGAAATAAATAAAACATCTGCTGGTTGTTGATTTATTTTCCCAGAACTGCACTACCTGCTAGCTTTTACGGCTGATTTCTTAAATTCTCAAACTTCTAGTTTATCGGAATTGAAAATAAATCTCGAAAATCTGTTGATGTTTGGCAAATTATCTACCAAGCAAGCCTCTGTTTTTCCCTCCGGTGCTGCGTTCCACTACCCAAAGTCTCTGCACGTGTCCGTGTGTTACGTTACAAATAAAGTCACTCTATGCTTGGTGGCACACTTGTCTAGTAGCAGGTGTTGTATATCAGGATGTGTGTGTGTGTGTGTGTGAGGGGATAGGGGCCAGGTGTTGTGTGTTCGGCCCGTGTGCACACGTTGCACTGCTGGCTTTTCCCTCTCTGCGTCATGTGGAAGAGTATGTGTCGAGGCCATTTGCTCTTAATTATGCATGAGCTCCCCATGAATATTTAAAAGGTGCCTGAAAATCCTCTTGTCACTACAGAGGTCTGGGGCGAGATGGAGAGCTGATGATTGGGAGAGAGAGAGCGAGGCCCCATTTTTAGCAAATGGTCACATTTTGATATTTGGTGCTTCTAATAAACATGTGAGCAGCCTGTAAACAGATTTCTAGCATTTTCTGACTCCGTTCTCACAGCGAGCAGCCGAGTGATTAAAAATCCATTCTAGCAATCGCAAAATTCCGAATTTAGGCCTGGCGCTCATTCTGCACGCCACACTTTCTTCCATTGATTAGATTTCATCTCGCTCACCAATTTGGTTCAAGACCACGTCAAGCTGAGCCGAGCTCGCCGCTCTAAACAGGGGAAAATAACTTCTAGCGAGGTTTAATGGACGTGATGTAATTTGGCTTGACGCTTATTTATAAGGAAAAGCTTTTGTTTCAGAATTGTGAAATATTTTGCTCCGGGCGAGACAGCTGTGCTCATTAAAGAATGTTCATTTTGCCAGTTTAGAGGCTTTGTTGTGTTTTGTGTTTTGTTTCTTAGAACAGACTCAGATGAAATTTTAATATTGGGGGAAAAAATTTTGTTGGATTTACTTGATTTATAAGTCTGTTCCACGTGATTGAACTGAGGAACTTTAACACGATTAGCTTCATAGCGTGGAGTTTTAAAAAAACTTAATAAAAACAGACTCTGAGGAACGAAGCTGGTGTCTTTGTGGGGTTTCACAATGTAACTGGTTTATATTAAGGCTAGTCATTAATGCAGTCTAGTAAGAAACTTGTTTTAGTTTAGTATAAACAATGAAATTTGTTTGTACTTTATGTTGGAAGTGGGGGTTTTTTGTGTGTGTGCTTAGATTTTTTTGTTGTTTTTGATGATCAGCTAGTCTGGCTGTTTGACAACAAAGGATATGCAGCTGTACAGAAGTGCAAGCTACTGCAGCCGTGCTCGAGCCATGCTAGCTGACGTAGCTCAGGAATACGATTCTTATAAAATCAATCAGCTCTTTTGATAAAGAAGGGATAGTAGGCTAATCACATGACAGACATAATTATGTTTATGCGATATAACACGACAATCATCATCCCTACACGCTGTAAAAGGTGTATTTTGTTACTAGACCCGCCCACTTTTTTTATACGTATTTTGCGTGTAACCCTGTCTATTTTACGTTAGGGTAGTGATTCTCAACCGGTGGGCCCGCGGCCCTCTAGTGGGTCTAGTTTCTGGAACATCATAGAACTGATGATCAGAGTTTTTTTTTAAAGATAACTTATAAACAGGGAAAAATCAACATCACTGATGATCTCGTACTACCCGAGGAGTTAATGCATGTTTACGCCTTAATAGAGCCGATTTGATCCATGAGCCTTCCGGATGCACGAATTTAATTTCGATATTCAGACGGAAGCGTAGCTAAAGTGACTGACGTGAGATGAGAGCGCTTAACGAACGGAGATGGAGTGAGGCGCGAGGGTGAGACAAGGAGAAATGCAATAGGCTCGGCTTTCAGACACACTTCCTCCATCAGAAGCTTTTGTACAGTCATTAAGCGATCGCTTGAGTGCATTCTGTCTCTCACACACACATCACTTTCCATGCGTTTGACATCTCCTGTCTCTCGCACTCTTCTACCAGTTCGTTTAAGCGAGTTCGGTTGTCTCTTCCATTTCCTCCCAACACCCCCCTCACCCACCCGCTCACTCTCCCTCCTCTTTCTTGACACTACTCTGTGGAGTGGAGTCCAGCCAGCCAGTCAATTAACCACACACAATCGCTCTTGTTTTTCTTCCCTTCTTTCTATCAGGGTTCTCAGGATGCTATGGGGGCTCAGGAAGGCCTCGTCCCCCCACCGTACTCATCCTTCCCTCCACCTCCACCTCCGCCGCCCCAAAACGGCCTGCCGCTGGACTTCGGGGGCAGTGGTATTTACCCCGCAGGGGGCCAGGGGCAAGTGGAGGCGCCAGCAGGGATCACTAACCCCCCCTCAGCCCCCAGCACACTCAACACACAAGTGAGTGTTCTCACACGAGCTCGGAGCATATGGTGAAGTAGGGGGCTGTTTGGATAGCTGCCCCTTCGTAAGGGAAAGGGCGGGGGTGGCATGATTGGCCTTTTCACACCTGTTTGAGAACATCAGGCTTGCTAGACGGTGACGTTTTCACACAGCGCCCGATAAGCTTAGATTTTTATGCAGCTGACTTGCCTTCCTTAATCTCATAAAAAGAAAAATATCGACCTAGCGATGCTCTATTGACATCTCTAATGCTCACATGCTTGCTGGCTTGCTTTATTGCCCTCATAAGGGCAGTTGCATTGCTTCAGGAGCAGACGGATGCTTATTTTATTGATCCTGTAAGAGGAAATGCATTGCATTATTGGAGCAGACACACAGTATGGCACGTAAATACATGACTGTACAAGGCAGAAAAGAAAAGGACTAGTTCCTGTAAGAGTTATAGATCGACGTCCTCGCCGCTTTAAGATTTAGTCTTATTTCGCAGCGCTGTCGAGTTCTCGATTCTGATTGGTCGATTAGTGTTGATTAACTTAACAGCAACTCTGACAACATATCCTCGGGCTTCTTAACGCTTCACGTGAACACAGTGGAATTGTTTTGGAAGGAGTCTCCAGTTTCAGCGCTTTTCTGTATGTTTCTTCAGGAACGAGGAGTTTTTGTGATTTCTTTTTTCTTACGACAAGAAAGATTAGTGAGCTTGCAAGAACTGATCTGCTCTAACATAAGCGACTTACTCTTACTCTAACAATCCTTCCGTAACATTTAGTGTGACTATAAATGGATAAAAAATTCTGACAGGATGTTTAATTATTAATCATCAGCATCTGAGGTGATGACGGTAACTCGGCGTCGTGTCTGGACACGTTAAACACACACCGATGATCACAGATTGGTGATTATTTTTCACATTTTATGCTTAAAACATCTAGTCTCATGATACAGCGCCGAAACAGTTCTGTGACCTTAACGTGAACTCGATGTGGGAATGTCCCAGCTTTTCAGATCAGCCTGCCAAGACTCAATCCCGGAACAATTTTCCTTGACTTTTTAATTCATCCAACCTACATTAGTTTTCTGCTTTTTAACACCGTGCTATTATTTTCATCCACTATGATGTGGTGTTTTTCAGCAGTGGACATTTTGTAATGGAAGGAAATTCAATTTGTGCGTTAATGCAGTATATTAAGAGAGAAACATTGTGTGAATGTAAGAGTTGATTCTTTTTTAAACACTTATGTTCACCGGTTGAAGGAACAGAGTTATGGGATTGTGATGTTGCATTAAACTTTCCTTCAAATGCTTTTATCAAACAGGACAAACATTATTCCACAACACTCGCAAAACAGGAATGTTAAAGATGCCGATAATGCAAGGGTCCATTTTGACATTAGGATAAAATGGTGATTATTACCCCCCCCCCCCCCCCCCATCTCTCACACACATTCCCTCTCTCTTTCTCTCTCTCTCTCCCTCTCTCTCCTCTTTCTCTTTCTTTCTTTCATTCTCTCCCCCTCTCTCTGTGTCTTTCTCTTTCTATCTATATCGCTCAACATTCTTTTTCTTCCTTCCTTTCTTTCCTCCTTTCTCTCTGTGTCTCTATCTATCTACATCTCTCTCTCTCTCTCTCTCTCTCTCTCTCTCTCTCTCTCTCTCTCTCTCTCTCTCCCTCTCCCCTCCCCCTGCAGTTATCGGACGGTTCTCCCCAGGCCGAAGGCCAGTGTGTTTCTGGCAGCGGTTCAGGAGTATCCGGGGCCGAAGACTCCGCAGACGGCAAAGTGACCCCGAAACGTCTCCACGTCTCCAACATCCCCTTCCGCTTCCGAGACCCCGACCTGCGCCAGATGTTTGGGGTACGATCATCCTCCCTTCTCTCCATCACAGCCCTTTACCACGCACGATGTCCACATGTCTAACGTCGCAGCGTTCTGTTCGTTTCCACCAAAACAGTTTGATGTTGAAGCTTTGTAGCAGTATCACCATGACAACAGTGTAAAACACTGTTCAGAGAGGCAGGAACAGTGCATGTGTAAGAATTACAGTCGAGAAATGAGCACAGTAGCATCATATCCCAGTGATCCATCAGGCGTCTGTGGAATCCGATCCGATTTAGTCGTCTTTTTTTTTTTTTTTTTTTTTTTTTTTTTTTTTTTTTTTTTTTTTACATCAGAACATTCTCCAATGTTGGATAGCACAAAACCTTCTTAAAGGCAAATACATTACATAGAAAATCATACTCCGTTTGTCTAATTTTTTACGCCTTGCATCTTGGGCGACTCCCACAACAATTACATAATGTTTCGGCTTTCAAACCAGTGGAAATGTGAGTCATTTCCTAAAAAGGTTTGAAAACATCACCATTACTGTGTCGTATAAAAAGGTCTACGCGAGCTAGGCTTTTGTTTCAGGGACGTTTTCAGGCGCAGTAAGCAGAAATGGAAAGGACAAAGAGAGGGGTTAATGCAGCGAGTCCTGAACAGCACTGCCCCCCTGTGCTGAGTAGTTATAATAGAATTAAGCAAAAAAAAAATACTGTGAAGTAAATAGAAAGTAAAAAAAACCAAAGAGAAATTTAAAGTAGTCAAAAGTAAAATCATAATATGGGTTAAATAATAAGAAAATAATATGAAATAAATAATAAAATAAAAAAAAGAATTTGTTAAAATTACTTTATTATATACAAAATATAAAAAAAGTAATATAAATTAATATTTGAATTGTAAAATGATATTTAAAATATGATCAAAAGTTTTAAAAAGGATAAAAAAAAATCTTCAATTAATAAAATGTGTGCAAAACAGACTAATTAAAATATTTCAAAGCAATATTAAAGTAAAAAAAAGTGTGAACTTTTAAAAATATTTTATATAGAAGTAACAAAACAGCATAAATAAATAATAAAAAGGTGTATGAAAATGAATAAAACGTAAATTAATCTTAAAGTAACCTATAAACAACATGGAACTATGTAGGAAGGAAGCCGTGTAATGGAATCTGAATGCTTCAGTCGCGCTCCAGCTGCATGTGAACGCAGTTGATGTTGATGCCGGATGTAATCGTAGCGCGGCTGCTTGTTGCTTAGCAGTTGACCTCCGACTATGCCTCATCCGCTCACAGACACTGAGGCACAGATTCTGATCTCTTTGCATGTCTTTCTTCCTCACAGCAATTCGGGAAGATCCTGGACGTGGAGATCATCTTCAACGAGAGAGGCTCTAAGGTACGAGACCCACGCAGTGATTCTTTTCCTTTCCTTTTTTTTTTACATCACCACCATCGCCGCCGCCTGAGCGCATTATATAAAAACACCACACGCAGTTTAAAATTGCAGCCCGCTCTATTTTACGTCACACACAGGCCATGCACGACTACTTCTGAAACTGAAGCCACACTCCCACTCTTTCTATCTGTCTCTCTCTTTCTCTGTCAGATTCTCTCTGTCTCTTTCTCTCTATTTTTCTCTCTCTCTCTCTCTTTCTCTCTCTCTCTGTCTGTCTCTCTCTCTCTCTCTCTCTCTCTCTCTCTCTCTCTGTGTGTCTCTTTCTATCTGTCTCTCGCTGTCTCTCTCTGTCTCTTGCTGTCTCTCTCTCTGTCTGTATCTCTCTCTCTCTCTGTCTCTCTTTCTATCTGTCTCTCGCTGTCTCTCTCTCTCTGTCTCTTGCTGTCTCTCTCTCTCTCTCTCTCTCTGTCTGTCTCTCTCTCTCTCTCTCTCTCTCTGTCTCTCTTTCTATCTGTCGCTCTCTCTCACTGTCTCTCTCTCTCTCTCTCTCTCTCTCTGTCTCTCGCTGTCTCTCGCTGTCTCTCTCTCTCTCTGTCTCTCTGTCTCTGTCTAAAACACACACACATTATACAGTTAAAGTATAATTTCGCATTCCTTTTTTATTATAATGTGTTCATATTTACTGCTTAATCATTTAGACCTAAATTATGATTATGTGATTATTATTATTATTATTATTATTATTATTATTATTATTTTACAAATGTATATTTTTAGCTAACATATTTTCAGCTAGACTCCCATAATTCCCTGCTCTCCATATCGTAACACTTCTAATGTCAAGCGGTCAAAAATGTAATCAGTTTAAGAAAGACCGTTGGAGTGTAACCATGGTAACGAGCATAAAAACCTATTTAGGCCAGGCTACATTGGTGTCATCTTTAGTGTTTGAAAATATGCTGCTTATTATAATATCAATGTTTTTAGAAGCTACTGACATTTCAATATACAAAAATTCAATTTTTTCTATTAATATAAAAATATTTTTAATACCACTATCTTTAAAAAAAATAGATATTTTCTTGAATTAATTTTGTAGACATGATATAATCTTTCTAATCAATAATTTTTTTAATGCAAAATTACTGTATTTTATGGCTGAGTATCGTGTTTATTTATTGAGTATATTATCATATTCATTTATAACAATTTTTTTTTTAAAGGCAAGTAAAATGACATCCAAAGAAGGCTGCACCAATAACACTCTGCTTTCTAGCTGATATCAGAGCTATTTATTGTATCGGCCGTTATCTTTCGCACACCATAATCTTTTATCAGCGCTGGTCATCGGTAATGTAATATATATATCCGATTACAGTAACTTCTGCTTCAGCGCCGTCTTACTGCGTGCAGCCAGAAGAAATCGCTTCATTAGATTAGTTCAGCAGGGCGTGAGGAAGCGGAATGAGATGTATTGACCGTCTCTTACAGAAGAATTCCTCTAGCTAAGTGGAGCAATGGTCAGGGTTTTGTTGTACAAAACCGCTACTGATGGAGCCAAATTACTGAAAGTGAAGAGCAAGCCTGCGAATCGGACTTTACTCGGCGTGGGTGTGTAAGGGATTCTGGAACTAAGTGCGGCATATCCTTCTGACGGACAGAAGGAGATGGAGAGAGAGATTTAAGGGTTAGCTTGTGCTAATGGCTGTTTAAGTGCTCGGTTCTACAGTAATATGTGACTCATTAGTAAGCTGCTGTGCTGGCAATAAGAGTGCATGTAAATTCCTGGAGTCACGTAATAGTCCGGTCTAACTGATACGAAAGGTTCACGGAGCTAATAATGATATCCCTAATGGCTTGCTCAATGGGGATAAATATAATTTTAGAATTTATCATCTTATTCAGAATTTTCATATTCCTATATAGTGACAAGATCCAGTAATAAAAACCAAACTGTACAAATTAAATTAACTTGAATTTTAATTGACGTACGGTACATTTTACAGGCATTTACAAATGTGTCTCAAATAATCAGAAGAATGACCTACAGGGCGAAGGGAGGAAGTGTCAGCATTACAGATGAAAAATAAGTGTTTAAGCTAACCACATGGTCATGTGACATTAATGAACATTTTCTGACCAATCACAGTTGAGAATTGCTCTGACATGTAAATAATATACACATAAAAACGTTCAGTTACTTGACAGATTATTGTTTACAGTCTCCGTGTCTTGCATACAGCGAAAAGTGTGTACATTTTATAACATTTAACTCCGTTTTTGCTTCATAATCAGTCCGTCTCTGTGCAACTTTGCACTGCAAGTTGTTTTTCATCTGTCGTCTCCCGTTGACGGATTACGGAAGCGGCGTCCTGGAAGACGGCGTCCCTCGCTGATCATTTCTGTCTTATTGACGCTGTCACTGTCGTCCCTCAGGGCTTCGGCTTCGTGACGTTCGAGAACAGCACGGACGCAGAGAAAGCCCGCGAGAGGCTACACGGGACGATAGTGGAGGGCAGGAAGATAGAGGTGAGCTTTTATATTTGTCTCGATGATCCTCACGTCTTTGGCACCAGTGATCGATCGTGCTTCCCTCTAGTCCAGCATGCGTGTGTGTGTGTACGGGTGTTTGGTGTACACGTTTTTGGTCTGGATGGACGGGTGAAGCATGTCAGGGAGCGTCTTTGGCATGACCTCTTTCGAAAGCAGCTGCATGGCGGAATAAGTTGGACATGAACTGTTTGTATGAATGTGTTGGGTTCCTGCCTGCTCGGTTTGGTCTCCACTTGCTGCTGGGCTGAAACGATCTCCGTTACCAAGCATGCACGCAGACATGTGCTGATAATCAGTCACCGTGGGCGCTCCGTATTCCCAAACCGACTGACAATATTCAACACGCTGAAAACACCTCCAAAATAACGACAGCTTAAGTATAGGCAGGCCATTTGTTTTGGACAAATTTGAAGGGTGCATCACATCACCAAACCCATAATTTGGTTAAAACAGATCTGTAGCTGAATGAGATGCTGCCTCTGTTTATTTAGGAACAGAAAGCTTGAAATGACTTGGAAAATTTTAACTTTGCCGTTAACAGTCAATCAGCCAAGACACGTTTGGTATCAAAAGTTAATGGTCTTGCTTTTGCACTTTAGCTGCACTATATTGCCAAATGTTTTGGGACACCCCTCTAAATCATTGAATTCAGGGGTTGGGCTTGGCTGCTTCGTTCCAGTGAAAGGAACTCTTAATGCTTCAGCATACCAAGACATTTTGGACAGTTTCATGCTCCCAACATTGTGGGAACAGTTTGGGGATGACCCCTTCCTGTTCCAACATGACTGCACACCAGTGCACAAAGCAAGGTCCAATTGCAAGTTTGGTGTGGTGGAACTTGACTGACCTGCACAGTTCTGACCTCAACCTAATAGAACACCTTTGGGATGAATTAGTGTCCCAAAACTTTTGGCAATACAGTGTATAAAGCTAGTAGCTAAGTAGTAGCCAAAACATACAGAAAAGTATTGCCTAGTGTCTATTAAAACTCTAGCTAGTTCATGTACTAGCTAATTAATTTGCCACATTACATTACATTAGCATAGCTTTGACTTTCTAGTATAGTTCATTTCTGGACAACTCTTCAGAAAAAATAACAGAATATATATGTGGTTTTTTCTCTGTAGTATTTTAATTAGTGTGTTATAAAAAAGCAAAAATGACACTTTGAGACAAAAGTCCTACCTGAATCTGATTCTGCTCTGAGAGAAAGTAAATTTAGCTTTAAGATAGCCGCTAATATTGTTTTTCTATAGCTTATATTAGTTATAATTATATATTATATATATTATATATTATATTATATTATATTATATATTATATATTATAATATATTATATTATATTGCTTGAATTAGAAAGTAGATACAGACATATTTGGGAAGTAACAAGGTGCAGTTACTTTCTCAGCAAAGACAACTTCAATATTTAAACTTAAATAGATTTTTTTTTTTTTTTTTACTTGCATCTCATGCTACCTTATGAGAGAAGCTGTTGTTAGTTTTTAGCATTATCTAATACCAACCTGGTAGCTTCCAGGAAATTTTTTGCTACATTAGCTTTGCAACTCCTTTATACACCAAACATTTCTTGGATGATCGACTGCTCCTAGAGTGAGGGAAGAAATTGTTTCAGCTTTAGCTGCCCACATTAGGCTAAGCTATGCTAAATATCGTGAGGTAATCATCATTTTTGTGTAATTATGTAAGAATTATCAGCACATGGCTACTTGCACGGTAATGTTTCTTTGCGCATGCTGAAGAATGTTTGTTTTAGCCAATCACGTTCCTGGGTTTGAACTGTTTCTTGCTCTTTTGCTTGTCACGGCATTGTATTGCTGATTTTCTTTTTTTAATAACTGCTCTGAGTGAGTGTGTCTGTTCTTTTTTTTTTCCCCCCCTTATTTATTTATTTTTAACTAGCGGTATATGCCACTGATTCTTGAAGCTCATGAATGTACATAATGATTCCTGTTCACTGTCGCAGGCAGTGCCATAACGCTGGTTGGTTCTTCATTTTGCTTGTTTTGACTCTTCTTTTGTGGACTTTTCTAGAGGGTCGTCTCTTGCTTGAAGTGTGTAATTCTTTCTCCGTCTCAGTGACCTTTTTAACGCATGTAGATTGTGTGTGTGCGAGTGTGTGTGTGTGTGTGTGTGTGTGTGTGGGAAATGGATTCTTTTCTTTTCCTTTTCATAGACTCTCATGATTTTAGGTTGTTCACACGAGACGTCAGCGCTTAGGAGTGTATCGGCCTTTTTTCTTTTAAGATCACCAGAATGTTCTGCATGGTGTATTTTTTCCGAGGCTGTGTGTAGTCTTGTGTTTGGGGCACTGGGAGAGGGGGAGGTACTTTAGTGATGGCGGCTGAATCTGTCGTTTGTCTTTTTAGAAGTGGTGTAGACGTTGTTTTTTTAAGTGCATGATGCCTGGAGGACTCTCTAGCTCCCCCTAGTGTCCATGGCTGCTTGTGTTGGCTGTAGCTGGCATGGGTCTCAGACACCCCCCTCTTCCCCCACCAAATCCCCTCCTCCTCCTCTCCACCCTCTCTCCCTTAGCCATCCATCATACCTTACCCACGCGGCTCATGGGGAGAGGCCATGCTCGCGTCGGAGCTGGGTTTTGTTTTTGCATGACTTTTTTTCTTCTTCTTTTTTTTTTTTTTTTTTTTTTTTTTTAAATCTTCCTGCTGATTGCTCCTGTAGAAAGTAGTAGAGCAGAAGTTTCATTTTATTAGATGTTTTCCTAAACAAATCATCACCTTTGTGGAAAAAAAATCAGGCTTTAAACTTTGGGTTTATGGTTTATTTATGAACAATGGCATGTCCTGTTTGATTGATCATTGCATTTTGTGGCAGTATTTTCCATCTTTTTTTTTTTTGGTTTGTTTGTTTTGTCGCTGTTTATTTGTGTAAATGTGTGGGGGAGGGTTCAAGAGAGAGCCCTTTTACTTGAGCCTATCTGCCCTTTTGTTCTCTCTCTTTCCCTCTTTCCTTATCTTTCTTTCATAGTCTATTCTTTTCCACAGATTAGGTGCCTACCTTAAGTGGAACTGTTCTGTTCTGAACTCCCCCCCACTGTGAATCAGTGATCCGAAGTAAACAACCATTTTGCAATAAATTGAAGAACAAAGTAAATAGGAGCTGCGTTGTTTATGCTAACGCTAACAAATCGTCCGTGAGCCGGTTACACACGCCAGACGGCAAACCAGAGGCAAAATTTTAATAAGAAAAGGTGCTAAAGTCACTTCTTGGTTAATTACAAAAAAAATTTTTTTAAATGAAGATGACCTTTAAAACTAAAAACTCTTGATAGCATGAGTCAACAAAAACATAGTTTGTGTGTTAAATAATTCAAATAATGGAGTGGCTTCAAATTACTATTGTCTTTTGCTTGTTTTTGTTTTAATGTAAATGATTAACAATTAAGAATGCACAGCAAGTGTGTTAAAAATGGCAAACACTTTTCCTGAGAATGCTGTGGTGAATGCTAGTTAGCAAGTTTTTGCTGTTTTCGAACTAGCTAGCTAACATCCAGCGCAGCTTTCACTCAAGAATCATTTATCACAGCAAATGTTGTAGTAAATGTTAGCTGGTTGTTGTTGTTGTAATGTAAATGTCAAGCCATATTGAAAAAGGGGGAACACTAGCTAACCTTTTACCACAGCATTTGCTCTAGGGATGATTTTATAGCAAACACTGTGCAAATCAAGCTAAAAAACAGAACAGTTAGCTGGAGAACAGGAAAAAAACAGTTTGACCAGTGAAATAACATTTAACCAAAGTTTTCTTGAGGTAAACGATTTTGGAGGGAGGTTTTTGCTGTGGTAAATGTTTACTAGCTTGTTTTTCGACATTCTAGCTAACTAGCTAGCTAACACCACAACATTCCCGCTGAAATCCCTCTGAAGCATTATACCAGGACTAGACATAATTGTCTGATATTTTTTTCCAGAGAATTCTGTGACAAATCTTTGGTTGTTATTGTATTAGTATTTGTTATTGTCTTATAAAGGTACCAGCATCTTGTCAGTGGAAAAGGCGCAACATATTCTCTCCGTCTCTTCATCCATCTATCTATCTATCTATCTATCTATCTATCTATCTATCTATCTATCTATCGCTTGCTTGCTCACACCCTGCTCCAGTCTGTTGCCCCATAAACCCCCTGTTTATGCCTCAGAAGTCACCGTCTGCACTCCTTCCTTGAATTATGTCATTTTGCTCTCACCCGCTGCTAATAAATGTCTGTTAGATGCGTACATCCTTCTGTTTTTACCACTAGATTCACCCTTTGAGTCATCAGTAGAGTCTTCCTTCCACCTCCCTTTCTGACTCGAGGCTGCTGTGTTAATGCATTTAGAACTTGTATTTATGTGAAAGCACTGAATTATTCAGCGACGCGAGCTCTTCAAACACTGTAGTCACTTCATCCTATAAACGAGCCTAACACACTGCCTGCTTGTTTCTTAGCCTCCCCGCTTTTAAATCCTCAGACGGTGACTTGCAATGCAATCATTCTAAAACCTTTATTCACCTGCCATTGTTTGTGCTTCTTTTGCTTCCCTGGGTTTTTCTTCCACTCTTAAATTCATTCATTCTTTTTTTCCCTCTCTCGTTCTTTCTCGCAAAACCTGATTTGTTCTCTCATTATTTGTTATATTAGGCTTTTTTTCCTTTGGCCATTAGCTTACTCTGTTCATATTAAATTTTTTTTAATCCTAAAAATTTTTTTCTTTCTGTTTCCCTGACGACTTCTATGTTGTTGTTGTTGTTATTGTTATCGTTGTCAGTCTCCACGGTAACCGCTCGCGTGTCGTCATGCCGTTTCCTGGCACATGGTAAGTGTGTGTATGTACGGCTTCATTCCTGAACCACCCCACAAACTCCAAACTCAAACCTCCTCCCCTTTACACACACATCCCCCATTCCCCCCCCCCCCCCCCTCACCAACTGCTAAAAACCCACCTGACCTTCTCTGTGGTCTTTCGCTGTAGTTAGGGTTTCTACACCTACATCACACAAAGGTCCATCACGAAGTGATAATTTGGCACTCGGTCAGCGGAATGAGCTCCGTCCCTCTCTGTTAAACAGCTAACGTGGGACTGAGGGAGTTCTGGGGGGTGGGTGGTTGATGTGTTGTGTTGTGTAATAACTGTAGCTGCCAGTACACATGTGCGTAATTACCAGTTTACATTGACCACAGTGTTGCAAATAGTGGATAATAATTGGAGGGCATGAAAATGGCTATCATCACAATTATTCAAAATGGGAGCCACCCTTTTCTTTCACATTTTGTCTCATGTCTACATATTCCTTCAAATGTATTAATCTGTAAGTAGGGAATAAAACATGATGTAAATGGTGTCACTGGGTGACGTGATGCTGTTCCCACCCCAAATTGTTTTTCAGTAACAGCATGATCCCCCCACCCCCTTTATACTGCAGTGATTTGTTTGATCATTTATGTATTAAACAAGCCCACATTGTCATTGTTATACTTGTATGGACACCGTTGATGTGTGACGTCTTAAAGTTAATTCCTGTTCTCTCTCATGCTATAGTTGCTATAATAAACAAAAATTCCCCTCAACGTCTCTTTAACATAATTTAAAAAAAAACGCAGCTTGTCAAAGTGACCATAAAACCAGTGCTGACATCAGAGACTCCAACCATAAAAGTTTTATTAACATTTATAAAGAAAACTCCCAGCAAATCAGCAGTTATACTTTGATTTTTGTTCATTACGCTTATTATTAGACAAGGATACAAGTGCCTGTGTTAGCTGTTGCTATAGAAACAATAATGTCACATCATCCCAGAACTCCTGTCAGCGCTGCTGTTCTAGAGAATTAATTATCACCTTCTGACCAATCAGATTTGAGAATTGAACGCTGTGGTATAATGTCAATGATGTCCTTTTTCTTCCCCCTTAGCATGTCAGACATCCGGCTTATTAGAAGTAGACTGTTTCTAACCTACTGGCTGAATTTTGTGTTTTGTTAATAAAAAGTGTACAGAGAACCCCTTTAAGTGTCATAAATCCAGTTATGTAACCATTCCGCCGTCCAGCTATGAACGTGGGTCGCTGTTAAAAAGCGCAGCTCGGTTTTAGTAACCGCTGCAGCAGCTATTTGCGCTGAACCCAGTGGGCGTCGTGCCATCACGTCTTCCACATTCACACGTTAGCCACCTCTCCGAGGCGAGTCCTGCTGCGATGTTTTATTCAACAGAGTGGAAGATCTCGAACAAAAAGAGGAATCTTTATTAAATTACAGCCATGTCTCGTGTCTCGACCACCCGCCAAGGACCACAGGCTACTGACAGAAATGATGTGCTCTCCTCCTCCTCCTACTTCATCTCCCTTTTCCTCCCTCCATCTTTCTCTCCCTCTCTCTGTCTCTGTCTCACTCTCATCACCATTAACACATAATCACTCCTCCCCCGCACCGACACGGCTGATGAGATTCTTCCAATAAATTCTTTCATCCCCCGCCCGCCCCGTCCATTTCTTCCCTCCGTCTCTCCATCCGTCCGCCTGTCCATCCTGTATGTTCTAATGAGCTCTACACATCAGCGAGTCGATTTCTCCCCAAAGACACATTTGGGATGTTTTTTACCCATCATCCATCTGCCCAACTCTGCCAACCGAGGAGCTGGTGAAGATATTGATTATTGTGTAGGATGAGAGTTGTGTACTCCCCTCCCCCTCTACACATATACACACACCCACACACCCACAGAGTGAAATTGTCTCTCAGGCGATATTACTCCCCTTATATTCACAGAGGGGTGATTTCTGTTTTGTTTCTTTTTGGCTAAACCCAGAGCTTGTGTTTTGATCTTTTGTGTGTGTGCGTGAGTGTGTGTATGTGCGCGAGTGTGGTGTGTGATGACGGTGTTTGCATATTGGTCTTTGGTGTGTGACGGATCAGTGTTGATGCCTGCCAGTGTTTGGCCTTCATGATTTGATTTGTTGTGTCATGTGGCATATGCATCTCTCTCTCACACTCTCTCACTCTCTCTTTTTATTGTCTTTCCCTTTCTCTCTTTCTTTTTTTCACCTTTTTTGTTTTCTTTTGTTGCTCGCTCTCAGGAACCAGTCACAAGCTTCCTTATGTTTGATACACTTTGGCATTCTACTTTATTCCTGTATAATCTATCGCTCTTTCTCTCTGTGCCTTTTTCACTCCTCACTATTTTCTAACGTTTGTTGTTTTTTTTTCCTCCTTCCCCCCTGTGTGCCCTTCTCTCTGAATGTGCACTGCGTGTCTTTTTTTTTTCTTTTTCTTTTTTTTTCTTTTTTTTCCTGCATCCCTTTCCCCCCCTCCTCTCTCTCCTGTTCTCTCTCTCTGTATTGAAGCGTTATGAAAGGGGGTGAGGTCTGGGCTGCGAAGTGTTTTGATTGGTCCATATGCTGCATCCGATGCTTGCTGATTGGCTGGCGTTTGCTCATTCCCGGTCGTGTACCGAACCGTAATTGGCTGAATGTGATTGCGCTGAATGGTGTGCATTTTCTGAATCTCATCATGTTTGAATCTCCGTCTCTCTCTTTCTCTCTCTCTCTCTCTCTCTCTCTCTCTCTCTCTCTCTCTCTCTCTCTCTCTCTCTCCCATATTTAGAGACGGAATGCACCGTTTGTTCCTTTTTGCTTTAATGCCGATTGATTTCTGGGTTTTTTGTGTTTGTTGATTGATTCTGTGTTGGATGATCAGTGGGGATGCCATGCATGATGGGGTGGGGTGGGGTGGGGTGGGGGGGGCTTTTAAGCAATATAAGGGAATATCATCGAGCTCACAATTTCTGCTTAAACTCCCAAATATCATCCCCAACCCAATGAATGATCACAGGATAATAACATTTCAGTCGATTCCTGTTGCATCATGTGCAGAGCTTAGTCTGAAAGCAATAACTAAATACTAAAACCTCTTGTGCAAATTTCCCATCAATTCCAACCCTTAGACAGAATGAAAACATATGTAAATGAATGAATATTTGCTCAGTTTTAGTGCCTAACAGTCTTGAATATGCCAAATGAGTCTGTTGAATGCTATGATTTCTGTGGAGGTGGATCAGAGCGGTCACACTCAGCTGTACCTCTGTCTGTCTGTCGGCGGCCAGGTGAACAACGCTACAGCTCGAGTGATGACCAATAAGAAGCTGGTCAGTCCATATGCTAACGGAGAGGGACTCAGCGCTCTGCCTTATGGTAAAGTACACACACACAAATACAGCCTGCTGTTTATTTAATATTAGAGGCGCCAACATTTGCAGATTAGCTGAAGACCAAATATGTAGAAAATTTGCTCAATCGGACAGGGGACGTGTCGTCAATAACCGAACATTTGCTTCTGGAAGCAATCTAAGCCAAGTGGGTGGGACCTGGACTGAAAACTCATGCATCTATCCATGCATTTTACTAATACTAAATACTATTCTCACAACCCCTCTGTAATACCGCCACAATCCCCTACTTCATATAAGTATTTTATTCAATTAATATTAAAAATGAAATATCTCTCTTGGCAATGATGTAAACCTTTTGAGCCAGAAACTTGCTAGTTAGCTAGTAAATGTTTAGGATTCTGCAGAAACTTCCGGACGGTTTTCTTTAGCTGGTTATCCGAGACACAGAGCAGTTCTGAGATTAGCAACATATTTAGGGACCATACGTTGGCCTCTTACTGGCTTTTTGAATGTAATTATTTTTAAATAATATACAACATTCCACTTTTTTCCATTTGTGGTAATTTTTCAGTTTCCACCCACAGCAGCTATCAGTAAGGAAGAATGATTAGATAATGTTGCTCTTTTTGATGTGAGGGAAGATTATCCCTCCATCCATCCATCACTCTATCACTTCTAACCAGTTTTGCTCTCTCAGATTCATGGAGATGGATAGTTATGCAATCGTTGGATGTTAAACTTCAAGCTCTCTGGCATGATGAATCCTTTTTCTCGGTATATAGCTGCATTTAAAAGCAAGTTCTTTTCCCTCCTTTTTTTTTTTTGGGGTGTTTCCCCTTTTCCCTAGTAGCTGGGTGGAAGCTGAGCCCCATGGTGGGTGCGATGTACGGGCCGGAACTCTACGCAGGTGAGGCGTTGGGTATGTGCTGTCTAATTACACATTAATCTATCTAGCGATTGCTGTGTGGTACTCTGTGTATTGGTCAAATCTCTGTAATTAGGGTGTTTAGCAATAAAGTCACATTTATACAGTTCCCCTTTAGCCCAGTGTATTGCATCATCCAAAATGTGGTTGACATCCAGTGTTTGCTTTGAGCTATAAAGCTAATAAAACTAACAGGAACATGAAGGTTTGCATAACCCATGAACCTTTTGTATGTAAGATCTGCTGCCGTAATCACAAATACTGTTCTCTGCCTCACTCCTCATATTTAGTACATTATAATATATATTGTTATATATTTAGTATTTATATGGATCATATTCACTACTGTTTGTCTTTATAGTAGGTTGTTAGAATATTGTGTGATGTTAGAAGAAAAGATTGATAGCCTACTGTCTGGTTTTGCCTAGAAAAGGTTCACCTATAAGTCAAAGTTTCTTCCTCGTGACTTCTCAGGGAGTTTTCCCTTGCCTCCATCATACAGATTTCTGTAGTACTGCTTTGTGACTTTGTGTCAAACTTTAAAAGCGCTTTACAGATGCAGTCAACTTCAAATCAGCTTTATTAGTCTTTTAGCTCGGGTGCAAAACACAAATAAAGTCAGCAAACTAGCTAAAGAGAGCATTGTGTAAATTGCGTTTCCCTTCTGACGGTTTCTTCGGTTCAACACCTTTGAATTTAAACCAGTAGGCTTGACTCACTGCTACACATTCAGAGTGACTGTTGATTTTTTTTCTTTGTTAATGAATAAACGGACTTTCTGTCTCTCAGTTCCAGGGTTTCCGTACCCCACAGCAGCGGCGGCGGCTGCAGCTA
>JAUCMX010000001.1:30631586-30759086 GCA_033459395.1 Hemibagrus guttatus | reverse complement strand
TTTCTTTCTCCTTACATACTTGGTTACCTTCCCTCTCTCTCTCTCTCTCTCTCTCTCTCTCTCTCTCTCTCTCTCTCTCCCCCCTTTACCCCTGCTCTCCCCACCATCCCTGCAGGTGTGTGGTGGAATGTGGGAGTATTACTTGATTGGCTCTAGGGTAGAATGCAGTGGTGTGATTGGCAGAAATCGCTTGTTTGGTTTATTTTATTGGTTTTGTTTTTATTTTCGTTTGTTTTTATGTTCAGTTTGGGGTGCATGCTGTCTGTATGCGTGTCTGTCTGTCCTACTGTCTGTCTGTCTGTGTGGTTGTGGTGCCACGAGTGTGAATGAACGTTTCCCTTAATCTCACTGTTTCTGACTGTCTGTGTGTCCTGGCACCAGTAAAATGACTTGCTCACCCTTCGTTGTGTGGAGCGTGCATTGTGGGTGTGGGGAGGGTGAGATGTGGCACTCAGGCTGCACATGTAATTCTGACTGATTTCAGTTTGTGTCTTCCTCATCGACAAAAAAAAAGTCAACATGGTGCTTTCCTTTTGGGGTTTTTTTGGCATGATGTAATAAGCGAGTTTGGAGGTAATCCCATGGCCGTGATTTGCCAGTGAGGAAGAGACACACTCACAGCTAAAACATTAAAATTCAACTCTGTTCTCAGAATGTGGTTTGCATCTGATCATTAATGGCAGTTTGCTTGTTATTGGATATTGTATCATGCCTAATCCCTAATATGTGTTTCTTTTACCAAGCTAGACTATTTAATCTACTGTGGGTGCAACCTGGAGTTGATCTGATCTGTATTATTCTCTCTCTCTCTCTCCCTCTCCCTCTCTCTCCCTCTCTCTCTCTCTCTCTCTCTCTCTCTCTCTCTCTCTCTGGCTGTCTAATTCTCTCTCATGCTCTCATTCTTGTTCTCCATCTCACTCTCTTTCTCTCAACCCCCCCTTCCTCTCTCTCTCTTGCTTTCTGTCGCTCTCCCCCTCTGTCTTTCTCTCTCTGCCTGTCTGACTTAACTCTCTCTCGTGCTCTCTCTCTACCCCTCTCGCTTGCTTTCTGTCTCTCTCTCTCTCTCGCTTTCTCTCTCTCTCTCTCTCTCTCTCTCTCTCTCTCTCTCTCTCTCTCTCTCTCTCTCTCTCTCTCTGGCTCTTGTCTTTAGGGTGGCTATGCGGCGTATCGCTACGCCCAGCCCACCGCCGTAGCAGGTCCAACAGCAGCAGCGGCAGCAGCCGCTGCAGCAGCCTATAGCGACAGGTTAGCATCTGTACAGCTGTTTCGGATGTTAGCACATGTCTGCCTTAGACTCTTTGTTGATTATACTGAGATTATACTTTTTGTTTCAGTTATGGCCGCGTGTATGCGGCAGATCCCTACGCTACAGCGCTAGCAGCACCCACGGCTGCAGCATACGGAGTGGGCGCAATGGTACGGCAAGCTCTTCCGTGACATTTAGCAATGTTTTGATGTTATATTTATCTGAGTACGCCATGCAGATTAGCAGTGCGAGGTATGACTGCGGAATTTGCCTTATTAGCGATTTATCACAGCCAGGCCAATATTTAATTTAATTTAATTGCTCTCTTTATTTTTGTCAGTCACTTTATACTCTTTAAACTCTTTCATAGTACCTGTGAGAATTAAACATAGACAAATGACGGTGTACCTTTTATGCACTTGACAAACTTAAAGAACCACCATAAGATGGGAGGAAGGGGCGGGGCTTCCAAGCTGTCAACGCATATCAGAGAGTGCCGTCAATCTTTCAGGGAAAAAAAATACCCTCTGATATGAATGGACACCTTGGAAGTCCCGCCCCCTTCCTTCCTTCTTCCAGCGGTGCTTTCTTGACTCACAAGACTTACAATGTGAAACAAAATATGTTTGAACGATGGCCAAGGCACAAGAAATATTACCCAAAAAAATCTGTATTTTGAGAAAAAGGTCATAAGACTATGAGAGAAGTAAAACACCTATATAAAAAAATAAATCTTATGCATCGTCCTTCAACTCCTGAGCTACCATACAGCCCTGTATCTGCTCTAGTTTCTACCTTTCTGAAATAAATCTCGAAATAGTACACCCTCTAAACCTCTCCCTGAAAATCTTCTTCCCGTATGATTCAATCTAATCCTTAAAGGTGAAATGAGAGGCTTGATTTCTACTGTGACGTATGTTTTTGGTCACACGCTTTCGCTCCTATACTTTATACATTGTGTATTTACATTCCGTATGAAAATCTCTGACCGCTGCATCGTGTTAACCTGTTGTTGTTTTGGTTTTTTCCCCCTCCACAGGCCACTCTCTATAGGGGCGGATACAGCAGGTTTTCTCCTTACTAACCTCCCGAAACCTCTCCGCTCCACCGACTTCGCCCAACCTTCCACCAACAGCCGGTCTCTTAGGAGCACTCTTAGGAGTCCTTTTTTTTGGGGACAAAAGATTAAAAAAAAAAAAAACGAAACACACACCGCTTAAGAATAAATACTTGAGAAAGGAAAGTACATCACTACAAGTGGGTTTTTAAAAAAAATTCGAATAATCACATACGTAAAACTAACTTTACAAGACGAGCAAGACGCTGACCAAGGAATTGCACGGCTGAGAAAAAAAAAAAATTGTATTCTTTCCTTCTTTGGCACGTTTCTCTGCACATATGCATGCAGTAATGGCTCTGGAGGAACGTTCTAGCGGCCAACAAACTCCATGTGCACAGAGCGTCTGGACTACGACGGACAAAGTTTGTACATCGCTCTTCTTAGAGTATCACACTACATCATCCCCAGCCCTAACGAAGAAGCCTGCCCAATTCACCACAACGACTGTAAGAGGACACGGACCACACGACATACAGAAACCCACACGTTCGTTCTTTAGTAGAGGAACCGAGAAAACGCCACAAGAAGGGAGACGACTGTGTGAAGTGGTGGATTTTTTTTTTTTTTTTTTTTTCCTCCTCATAAGAAAAAAAAGGACTGGGATGTAAAAAAAAACTGACAGCTGTTACAGATCGACAGGATTCTCCGCACGCATATGGGACGATGTGTCATAAAATAACCTACAGAAAACCTTGCTTAGATCTTTTCTTTTCCTTTTTTTTCCCTTTTTTTTGGGGGGTGTTCAAATTACCTCCTGCTTTCGAAGTCTTTTTTAAAAAGACGTACCTTTAAAATTTAATAGTAACAATATGCAAATAAACTAGATTAGAATGAAAATTGTTACCAAACTTCATTATTATTATTATTATTATTATTATTATTATTTTTTTCTTAGACTATTTCTTTAACATGCCGTCCCTGTGACTCGTCGACTCCTATTTAAAAGTGGAGGTTATATCATGAAATTATCGAAATGTAACACTATATAACACGATTACGTTTAGAGGAAGAAAAAACGCACACTTAAGAATTTTTATACAATTTGTTTGGATTGGATTTTGGGCTTCGGAGCCCTTTTTACAAGAATCATCGTGCTGTCAAATATGCAACTTGCGTCATTTCACGACAGGGTGTGCAGCAAGTGAAATATCTGGATATTTTAAAGCCGTTAAACTACATAGTATTTTTTTTTTTTTTTCCTTCTCGCTTCTCTACATGTATTTACTCTTATCTTCTGAATATTGATATTATGTCTTATGAATTTTGGTTCCAAAGATTTTGTGAAGCACATTTTTTTTTTTTTTTTTTGGTTTGTTTTTGTTTATATGTATGAGCCTATGGTAATTTCTGTTGTTTGCCTTGTTTTATTTTTGTATCAATAGATTTTACTGTTTGATTTTTGAAGTGACTTAAAAAAAAAAAAATCCAACAAAAAAAAAAAAAAAAAAGGTTTGAACCGAAACGGATTTTGCAGTGTCTGCTGTGCCATCGACATCCAGCTTCCACCGTAATTATTAACAAACCTATCAGTCGAATATAAGCAGGTTATTCTGTGGTCAGGATTTATCAGTGTACGTGCTTCGTTCCGAGTCGTGTATCAGTACTTCCTGTGCTGGAATTGTTGGAAAAGCATGAAAAAAAAACCCCTAGCTACTGGGTATTAATTGTGTATGGATTCGCCCGTTATTAAAAATAAATATATATAGATATATTTCAGCAGTGTTGCCTAGCAACGGTCAACACTTATACTGTAAGTAAATACTAGAAAACATTTCATACTTAAGTTTTTTTTTTTTGTTTCGGTTTTTTTTATTATAAATAAACCCCACATTTTTTCCACATCTTTTTGTCTTTTTTTTTTTTGTTTGTTTGTTTGTTTGGTTGGTTGGTTTTTTTGTTTTGTTTTAGTGTGATGTTGGGGTTGAATTATATTCCACTGCTCCAAGCAAGTCCTGGAAGTGGAACGTCGTATTAAGATATAAGGAATTTTCCCCGCCTCTCTCTGGAATCTCATTGAGATGGATGGGTGCTATAACCTTTTTGCTGTCCATTAGGTACTTTGCAGCCTATGCACTACGTTTCCTCAGTGTTATCAAGAAAATTTAAGACGTCATTAGCTGCGATCAACCTCTCCCCCTCCACTTTTTTTGCCTCGACTCTGTTGGGTTTTTTTTTTTTTTGCCTTTGACTCTGCTCAGCAAAATCTGTTGTTGGATTTATAAAGATGGATTTGTTCCATTTTTTTTTTTCCTAGCCTTCCTATGTGTATAGTGACTAAAGTGCTACTGTTAAAACAGTAGTCCAAAGCCAGACAGACATGATTCGACTCATCTCAGTCCAGTGATATTTATTAACGAATTCCATCCCGCGAATCAAACTGAGAACGGAATTCTGATTAGGATCTGATTGGAAATCCGGTGTCGGAATCGGGCAGAATCCCGACGAAGAACGCACGAGTCTAGAATTGTTGGATCGTCTTATAGAGCACAGGTTTCCAATAATGTTCAGCTGTACAGACAGGGTGGGAAAGAAACAAGCTGCCACCTTCGGCAACGTCCCAATCCTATCCTATATCTCCTTTCCATCTTTGCACATTATTATATAATACATGTTGTGCATATTATCCTTTAGTTTACAATGTGAGTGTGTTTTCGGTTTGAACTCTTCCTCTCTGCATACTCGGATGCCATTTGTGATGTAATTTGTATCTGAATGTCCATATAAACGGTTTTTTTTTTAAATATATGCACAAACGAGTTTGGGTTTTTGTCTTTGGGAGAGTTGTGTTAAGTTTTATTTCAGCTAAGTAAACGTCAGCATGTATTTTTTATTTATTTATTTTTTTAAGACTCAATAATTTTAAGAGAATTTACTTAAATGTGCAGAACAAAAAGTTGCACCAGTGTTCATTTTGACTTGAGTCAAAGGTTTAGTCTTTCAATGAAAAATATATAATAGTTATAAATATAAATATTTATTACCCACATGTTTTTGGTGGTCTGGAGAATCCGGTCAAATAACATCAGTTAAGTTAGTTATTTATTTTTTTTATTATTTAAAATTCTTTTCAAAAAATGGTTTTGTTCTCAGGGGCACACGGTGGCTTGGTGATTAGCACGTTTGCCTCACACCTCCAGGGTTAGGGGTTCAATCCCCGCCTCCGCCATGTGTGTGTGGAGTTTGCATGTTCTTCCCCCGTGCCTCGGGGGTTTCCTCCGGGTACTCCGGTTTCCTCCCCTGGTCCAAAGACGTGCATTGTAGGTTGATTGGCATCTCTAAATTGTCCGTAGTGTGTGATTGCGTGAGTGAATGAGAGTGTGTGTGTGCCCTGCGATGGGTGGGCACTCCGTCCAGGGTGTATCCTGCCTTGATGCCCGATGACGCCCGAGATGGGCACAGGCTCCCCGTGACCCGAGAATAGTTCGGATAAGCGGTAGACAATGGCTTTGTTCTCAAAAGGGTTTTTCAACCTGGAGCACAAATCCAAACGTCTGCTTTTTAAGAAAACATCCCTCTATTCCACCGAAAGCGTGTTAAAATATTTTGAGCTTTTTTTTTTTGTTGTTGTTAGTCTTGTTTAGGTGTGATATAAGAATTCGTTTTAATAAATGCAGCATTACAAACATTTAAAATATGCTTGAAGGTGTCTAAACGTGAGTTTTCACACCTTGATCAGGTTGAACAGAATTAATCGGGAAGAAACGGATGATGCTCTTGCAGCAAGGCTTTGTGTGAGACGTGTTTTTCCCTCTGTTGGATAACCTTAAACAGAATTCCAGCGTTTTGAATATAAACACCTTCACATTTTAGAAGCTATGAACAAGCACTTGGAGCATCTCAGAGAGGAGAAATTAGTTTGATATCAACATTTACCTAAACTTTTTTGGTTTCTGAACATTTCAATGAATATATTACTCCTAGTAGGCTAGATAAAAGATGAAGATACTTATCAAACATTACAAATTCTTAAAGCACTGAGTGTCTACTTTTATACGAGCTTCGTATTAACCACCAATGTAGAGTGAAACACGACAAAGACATTCAATGATGAACATAAGCGCAACCAAACGGACCAAATCCCTTTTTTTTGGCCTCTGTGAAAGAGCGAGAAATTGCCAGAACTGGGGTTGACGTTTACGCAAAAGAGAATGTACTTTCCATAATTATATATATAGTACAAAAATAACCAAATCTGCTGTATTCCCAAGCTGAGCACCACATATAGTGTACATCATATCTTTCTTTTAGTGTTAGCTTTAGCCTAGTCAACTGAAACTGTTTGAGTCAATTAATTAACAGTATGTGACTTTGTTCCACACAAATCTCCAGTATGTTTTAGTTCAGCTTTAAAAGTACAGAAAGTCTTGTCTTCTGATGGAACACCAGATAGACAAACATTTCCACTACTTGATCACTCTTCTATTATTCACGGAGCAGGCTGAAATGGTCATGTGACCGTCATGAGTCAGTTAATAAGCTAATTACGACATTAACACACACATTTTATTCAGTTTGATTGAGTTCACCTCAGGCTGATACAGCACTACCCAGATCTACCAAGCCCCAAGCAGTGCTCCTTAAGGAATACAACCTCACAATGGTTTTAATGCATCACCGGTTGACAAGGTTGCTAATTTTCTCAAACAAGTTATGAATAAAACCACAGCAGAGACCCGTGCTCTGGAGAACAATGGTGCTTTTTAATCCCCTTAGATTAGAAGGAGAAAAAAAAGACTTCACCCAGCTGGTTCTGACATTTTTGTCTTGTTTTTATTAAAGGGAAAATATAGTTTTTACATTTCACCATATATATGGAGCAGAAGGATTCAGAACTGTTAAATCACATTGGAACACAACAGCATCGAGTGACGGTAAGTAATAGCATCATAAAACCTAAGAAGCGATCACATTTCAGTGTGCAAATTTAACAGAACTGGAAATGATGCCTCACCGATTCCACGGTCTGGAAAACAGTTGACATTGTTTTTGATGTAACAATTCTTAACCCCTTATTGCCTAAGTTTAATTACAATTATATACGCATCAACTGGCATTGGCAGGCTGCATACACCACCTCGGCTGTATTCAGGCCAGAAGAGGTCAAAATTATTCTCAGAGGAATCCTTGATGATCATTGTAACTTTTATTTATTTTTACAGTGGCGAGGAGTCCTACCCAAAAATGAAAACTACAAAATTCCGTATTTCGCCAGATCACTTAGTTCCATGTCACCGTAAGCCTCCCATGGACAAATCACAGTGAAGTCTGAGGAAGACAGAAACAAATTAATTGCACACAGTATGCTGTATCACCATTGGTACAGTACGTGACCTCTGACCTACACACCCCTATGATATTATAGGTGTAAGTACACAGTTGTACACTGATCAGGCATAACGTTATGAGCAGTGACAGGTGAAGTGAATAACACTGGTTATCTCCTCATCATGGCACCTGTTAGTGGGTGGGATATATTAGGCAGCAAGTGAACATTTTGTCCTCAAAGTTGATGTGTTAGAAGCAGGACAAAATGGGCAAGCGTAAGGATTTGAGCGAGTTTGACAAGTTCCAAATTGTGATGGCTAGACGACTGGATCAGAGCATCTCCAAAACTGCAGCTCTTGTGGGGTGTTCCCGGTCTGCAGCGGTCAGTATCTATCAAAAGTGGTCCAAAAAGGAACAGTGGTGAACCGGTGACAGGGTCATGGGCGGCCAAGGCTCATTGATGCACTTGGGGAGTGAAGGCTGGTCCGTGATCCGATCCAACAGACGAGCTAATGTTGCTCAAATTGCTGAAGAAGTTAATGAAAGGTGTCAGAATACACAGTGCATGATGGGTCAGATCTGTTTTGGCAGCAAAAGGGGGACCAGCACAATATTAGTCATAATGTTATGCCTGGTCGGTGTATAGAATGTCTTTTTATGCTGAACCCAAACCTGCTCCAGCACGACAAAGCCCCCATGCACAAAGCAAGCTCTATGAAGACAAGGTTTGCCAAGGTTGCTGCTAAAGAACTTCAGTGTCCTACACAGAACCTTGACTTCAACACTACTGAACATACTTAATCTGACCAGCTGAGCACTAGAAACATCTCACCGGCTCAACATCTTTACAGTGCCTGACCTCACTCAGAAGTAATCTGGTAGAAAGCAATGGAGCTTCCCAGATCAATGGAGCTGATTACAACAAGACGCACATATTAGTGTGATGGTCAGGTGTCCACAAACTTTTGTCATAATCTTAGCTTGATCCTTAATATTCCTACTGAAAATGTTTAACACAATGACTCAAAATTATTCCTTGAAACGTTGCACCAAACAACATCTCTCAGCAAAGAGCCATTTTCTTGACAGATCAAGACATGAATTTGATATGAAGTTTGATATTTGTGGTGTGTTTGTTTACCTGTCCCCAGACCCTCCATTCCTGGGATGTCATCTCCAAAACCCTTCTGCCCTGGTCTTGGTGCTTTGCTCTTGAAAGTCCGGACCGTCCTCTGCTTAAACCTTGGGGGTGCCTTCTTGTCTGTGGGTGCTGGGGCATCTATTGTGTTCATTTCCTGATTAGAAATAAAAAAAAAATCCTACTAAACATATGTACGAATTAACAATAGAAACCATTATCATCTCAGCTACACATATTGTTAGTCCAATGGTTGATGTTCTGCATTAAGGACCAGAAGGTTGTGATTAACAAATCCCAGTTCTGCCAGCTACATTTGGCCCTTGATCAAGTCTTTCATTCTCAGCTATATGCATGAATATTGAGTGAATTCTGCTTTGTTTGTAATTAGCTTTGGGTAAAAGCTCAGTCTGGCAGGATGAAACATTCGTCTGAGACACATCAAGCGATCCACTGCATGTTTTCCAGCTATTCCTCATCAATTCAACATCATCTATGAAGTGCCATTTGCATTCATCTGGTTCATCTTTTCTCTCGTCTTTGGACGTTTTAATCACTCTTTTCTCTTTCGTTTCCTCCACACCCACTTTATCAGGTCAGTTACTGCTCCAGACAAATTAGACGGTGCCATAATTTAACCCGCTATGTCTCTGTGATTCCAAATGAACCTGGCTATTTTTAAAGACCCGGCTATATATAGCATGTTTACATAACCCCTGACCTCAATGACCTTATGTAGGCCACTCGGAGCTTTCATTCGTACTCATAAATAAATTTGCTTGCTTCCAGGAGAAGTGACATTTCAACAAAAAAGGTTCGGACACTGTAGGGTGCTACTATCTGAGTTCCTGTCTATCACAGGCTATAAATGCACCCTGATTCTCAGTACAAAGCATGCTGGGTAATGGTAGCTTAGCAGGTAAGGTTATAGGCTTGTATCCCGCTTCTAACCTGTAACATTCAACTGCATGATGAATAAAATGAAATGTGTATGTGATGTGGGCAAATTCAAAAGCCTGGATGCTTACCTGAGTGAGTCTTTCGGAGGATTCAATTTCCCTCAATCCTCAGCTCTTTTTTCCCCCTGCAGTCTTGCGTCTACTTTTCTTTTGTTTCCCATCATCCTCTTTTATACTCCTCTCTCTCTCTCTAATCCCCTGCAGCTACCCACCCACTTCTCACAACTCTTCCAGAAGTTTTTCGATTACCTGCCACATGCACCACCCCGTCCCTTCCCTGAAGGATGAAAAGATTGAAAGTTTGAGGAATGAGTAGAGGGATAAAAAGATTGAGGTGTATTTTAAGGATTGCTTACAGGAGAGAAAGGCAAACTGAGGATTCACACGCCTGAGTACACAGTCTGATGTAAGCTTAATGCCTCAGCAGGAGTTAAGCAGCCATGAGCTTCTCATGACTCATGATTTAATGGAAGCCAATGATCTACTCTTGGTCTAGTGACATAACAGCCTCACCGTGCAACCTTTTAGACATCTCTTAGAAACGTGTGCTTTTTTTGGATACATAATACGTCGTATAAGATTTAATTTTTTAATATGCTGACTCTTTCTGGAACCTTCTTTCAGGAAATACTATACACATCCCCATGTAACCAGCAGATCTTTTTAAGAACTGGCTCAGGTTTCCATCCCATTTCCGTCAGTCAGAGCCAAGCGATTACTTAATCAAATGTCAATCTCAATGCAAGATCACAAGATAAAGAGACATACACTTAAATCTGGAACCCTAAGGCCAAGCTGGCCATTAACTACCAGTGGAATCCTAACTGTAGCCTATTAATATCCTAAGAAGTCTCGAGAAACCCTTCTTTTCTGAGAGAGTGTTTATTTTGAGCATGCACTGCTATTACGTCCTGTTTAGTTCACAGCCGATTCATGTAAAAATGGTTATTTATACTCAAACCATTCAACCATCATTACAGTAGTATGCTGTTCTTAACTACATTCCCATAAAGGATCAATGTCGACTCCTGAAATAGAAGGTTTCCTTTTCAGAAAATGAAAATGTTCCAGATAGAACCTTTTTAGAAACATAAAGCCATTAGTCATCCAATGAACCCTTGTGGATCCATTTTGGTATCATTTTTGAACCTCCCCACATTAACCACACCTTATTTATTTACAGCTGTCATGACCAAAACACTGACTTCAACTCAAGTCACGGAATATTAGCTAGCTAGCAATAGCTGTGATATAGCAAAACACTTTATAAATTATTCTAATTATAAATTAAACATCATTCCAGAATTTGTGTCTGGTTAGATAATCTTAGCTAGATGATTAGCATTAGTGGCAAACATTTATTAACATGAAACAAACGCAAGTTAGGTCACATGAGCTAACTAGCTAGCATTAGCAGAGAAACCAGTTATGAATGTACAACTATGTATATGAAAATATGAATACAGATCAATTCTGTTGGTTTTCCTTTTACTGTAAATCTTGCTAGCTAGAATCCCTCAATGATATACACATTTGTGTAGGATAATGTCTCCCAGTTTTAGACAAGCAGTTTTAGACACACAGAAATTTAATTGGATTTCATTTGTATCTAACATCCTGCTGTCAAATTCAAATGACCTCAATTTAGCTAGCTACATTAGCAAATGTTTCTAAACATTTATCAATGTGACTGAGAATGCTCTTAGCAATTCATATTAGCTAGCTGGTTAGCTTCACTGAAGAACAGGAATTTCTGGGATTTCTGGGAAATTCATGGGATCAATAAAGTGTAAAATATCTATCTATCTATCTATCTATCTATCTATCTATCTATCTATCTATCTATCTATCTATCTATCTATCTACCTACCTACCTACCTACCTACCTACCTACCTACACTATATTTCCCAAAGTTTTGGGACGTCTGCCTTTACATGCACATGAATGTAATATAGAGTTGGCTCGCCCTTTGCAGCTATAACAGCTTCAACTCTTCTGGGAAGTCTTTCCACAAGGTGTAGGAGTGTGTTTATGGGAATTTTTAACCATTTCTCTAGAAGCTCATTTGTGAGGTCAGGCACTGATGTTGGACGAGAAGGCCTGGCTTGCACTTGCTTCCTGTCTCTGCTCTAATTCATCCCAAACATCTTCTATTGGGTTGAGGTCAGTTCCTTCACACCAAACTCACTCATCCATGTCTTTATGGACCTTGCTTTGTGCACTGGTGTGCAGTCTGGTTGGAACAGGAAGGGGTCATCCCCAAACTGTTACAACAATGTTGGGAGCATGAAATTGTACAAAATGTCTTGGTATGCTGAAGCATTAAGAGTTCCTTTCACTAGAACTAAGGGGCCGAGCCCAACCCCTGAAAAACAACACTTGAATTCAATGATTTGGAGGGTTGTCCCAAAACTTTTGGCAAAATTTTTAATCTATCTATCTATCTATCTATCTATCTATCTATCTATCTATCTATCTATCTATTGTGGAAAAATGTTTTTGTCTAATGCAAATACTTTATCTAATGCTAATTCTTTACATTTTGCTATTATCTGACTCCAACTCCACATTGACCTGACAGTTCAGTTGAGCAAGACTCTAACTAAAGAAGACGAATTATGCAGACTGGATGAATACCGAAACAAGGTTTTATTTGTAATCAGCGCTGGTTACAAGAATTGAGCTGCTCACGAATGAACATCCCAACAACCTCTGAAATAACATCTGAGAATACAGTCTTTTTATTCATTTTTCTTATCTCTTCACAATATTCAAACCGACACCTCTGTGCTGGGAAAGTCCCACCTATTTTTCTTTTTGGAACTTTAGGTTCCTTCCGGACACCATTATCTTCCACTTTTTTTTAACTTTTTCGAGTACCATTATAATCAAACTTTTCGAGATCAATCAAACAGCGGGCGCCTTCGCCCTTATCAATGGGATTTTTCCAGCCCCCTTTTCATCCAACAGCTCATTTGAACATGAAAGACAGCATGGGTAAGTTTCAGGGCCACTTCTCCCTTAATTTTAATTACTATGGCTCTTTTCTATTACATCTTGTGCCAGCCATTATTTTATATATTTTCCTGCAGATTTTCTCTCAGCTTTATCTCCTTCAACCCTTGACTCCCTACGCCGCGCTGTGCTTTTGCTCAAGGCCCAACTCCAATCCTCTCGTGGCACTAATACGCTCACAGAGGGGCAAGATGACCCTGGGCACAGCTCCAGCCCTGGCCGTGCCAGAGTTCAATCAAGTTCCATCCACCGCTGAAAAGGCCTGTCAGAATGAGGTCACCAATACTGCTCGTATAGAGTGAGGTCACTCACTCTACACAGGCCGTTCAGACTCTGTACAAGGTCAACAAACATATCCAAACCTCTCATCCCACTTCTGTTAAACCTTATATTGTTACACCTTTAAATAGAGATGATCAATAAACTGAGGTGGCGCCTGATAATTCATATCTCTATCCTATCTATATTACCACTAGTCAGTTAGAACGCAAAAGAATCTTGGGTAGGAGTTGTTCTATAGAGATGGAAACTTTCTGGGTGTGGAAACTTTGTCAATAGTGGAGATGATAAATAGGAAGAAGTTGAAGGCATGACCTTCCTCTCAACCATCCATTTTAAATTGGGTTAGTCATGTCTGGACTGTCTGGATCTAATTTAATGCACTGGATTGGATTGTATACACCACACACCACTTGATAATGTGGACAATAATTGTTCAAGACCTAAACCGAGGACATCTCAGGGGCAAATCAGCCCTTGGAAAGAAGTCACTGAGAAATTTTTGTGTAACACCAATCTCAGGATGTTTTGTTGATAAGAGACTCAGTGACCTGTATGGGTCATAAATGACTCCGGTGCTGGATTTCACCCATGAGGTCGTGCTGCTCTCAGATCAGATGAGTTGTAGCTTTGACACTGCTGTTAAAATGCATAACTAAATGTTTTAACAGTCTTTAGGTTTAAATCAGGTCTTTGTTGTTGTTGTTGTGGTTCACCCTCACTCATGTCCTTAAATAAGTATCATAATCTTCAGTGGAAAGATTAGGCAGCTAATTCTGACGTGTTGTTTTTTTATGTTCTATATTTGTGCCTCATGACAGCCCAAGTGCACTGCACCCTTAATTAACCTGAAGTCCTGGACATACTTAGAATGAAAATACACTCTCAGCATGTGTGTGTTGATGGGATAATATGGGGTAACTGCTGTATATGAAGGGGCAGCATACTGGAACTGTTAGGCAAGTCAAATCAAGTGAAGGTTTTTAAAAAAAATCACCAGTACGTCTCGGTGGTTTTTCATAGACTAAACAATCAGTCTCAGCCTTAGACCTCCTACAAAGATATGATACCTCGAGACAAGCATTTTTAGAGCAACCCCGCCCCTCTCTATTTGGGAATGCAGTAAGCCAGGTCTTTTTTTTCTTCTTTTTTTAGCCAAAGCATATTATATAACACTAACGAGTTTAAACGACATAATAAACACGGTCCAAAATTTTTTGTGGGTAATGTAATTTTCACTACATTGTCCGCTTATTAGTTCTGCTCTGCATTCTTTATTTGAACAGGGTTCTGGACAGAAGTCTGACAAGCTAGGTTTAGGTTTTAAGTAAATCTCATTGTGGTATAATCCATACACTGAAATATAGGATTTGGCCATCTGTTTTTAGAAAAATCTGTCCACTATTTGAAAACACACACATGAGCACATCAGCTAAGTATGTTAAGAGCTGTTAAGAGCTTCTTGAACTGTAGAGAAGGCATAACACAGAAAACCCTCAACACGTCCACACAAAAACACAAATATTAAAAGAAATTCCAGTATCTGCTGTTTTCCTGTGGATGGTCAAAATACTGAGAAAAAACATGACATTTTCTAAGATATGCATATATGAATGGATACGGCATGAACCTTGCATAAAGGTTAAAGGTCTAGATCCCTTTCTTAAAGAATCATTAAAATAACATTACAATAACCCCATCAAGCCACTGAGGAAGTTTAGAGAGTAGATGAGTCCATGGGAAAAGAAAAATACAGATATTTTTCCCGCAAAAAATGTAGTTGATTGTCCAATTTATTATACAACTTTAGACTCCAAACATGTCTTCCCTAGCTTATTCTACTTATTTTAATTTTGCCGAGTGTAAATAGTCAGAAACTGGTGTTTGGAGATGTGTGGAGATATGCAGAACCTACATCCTGATTATTATTAAGTATATTTGTGTTAGAATTGTTCTCTTTGACCATATTGTATATTCCTGTATAAACTATTAGCGTCATCATCTGGACATTTTATTACATCATAATTTAGGAGTTATACATTCCCAGATTCTGCACAATAAATAATATTCTACTCATTTCCCAGAAGAAGAAATTACATAATTTCATGACAACACTTTCAGGACTTTCAGAGGAATTGTAATGATAGGTTTATGGTTCCTTTTATGTTGTTGTTGATTCTAGGTTAGATTGGTGTGTTGTAAATCAGTCATCACTTGTGTTATTCATCTGTTACAGTATGTGAGTGCTTGGAACAAACTAGAACACTGTTTTCACATCACGGACAGCTCATCCTCGAGAGCACAAAACCACACACATACATGTAATCATAAGTAACCTTCAGTCCCACCTCACAGGACGTAGCCTCATGCTGCAGTAGCTTCAGAGTTCCACTAGGGTGCGCCATGCAGATAACCTTGCAAACCTTTGAGCACTCATGTTCTCTTCAGAGCTACACTTTAACGTGTACATTAGAATCTGTTTGTAGTATTCCTATTTATTTGTCCCTGCTAACAATGTGTACAAACGGGAACAAAAGCCCTTGTCATGTGAGAATCTCAAGATAGCATATACAGCTGAGGAGAAAATCAGGATATTGAGGTCACACACTCTGAGAAGTGCTTAGATATGAGTATTTTTCTTTTTAATTTAATTCGTACAAGACCATGATACACACCTAGCATCTAGCAAGTGCAACTGCAAGACTCTCTTATGTCACAGTCAGTATTAGCTAGCTAGGATTAGCAGTGAGATTTTGAAACACTGTAAATTAAAAATGAATCTATGAAACAATGGATATAGTTATCTGGTTATATAATCTTAGCTAGCTGATTAGTGACAAAGCAATTTCTATTCTATTCTATTTCTCAGGAATTGTCATGTTCGCTCACATGAGCCAGCTAAATAACATTAGCAGTGAAATAATTATGAATGAACAATGAATATGGAATACAAAATACAATCCTGTTGGAGTTCCTGTCATGGTAAATCTTGCTAACTAGAATCTATGATGATGCATACATTTGTTTAAAAAAAATATAATGATGTTAAAAAATGGTTAAAAAAAACCAAAAACGTAAAAAAAGGATTATGGAGGCTTACACTCTCAGACACACAGAGATCTGAGCATTTGTCCAGATGATATTTTTTATCTGAATTTACCTCAAATTACCTAGCTAGCAAAAATGTTTAAATATACATTGATATGACTTTAAATGCTCGTAATAATCCTGTCAGATTAGATCATATTAGCTAGCTGGATAGCTTTAGTGAAGAATCTTTACAGATCTGAAGTAAAATCCTCTCCGAAATTATTTCAGTTTAGATTAGCTGGGCCAGCCAGTTAGAATTAGCAATTTAGAATTGCTAACAAACTTTGCTGAATAAAGAAAAACACACTCTGTCTGGTTTAATCGGTTTCATGAATCATTAGGGAGTGTTTTAGCAGTAAAAACTAAGCTTAAAGACACAGCAGTCCACTTTAATATCATGTAAAATATTAATATTGAATCATTTGTTCTAAATGTGTATAAGTATCTTATTAAATGTAATAAAAGTGCTTCTTCATCTTAAGCATAGCATCAAATATGAAGCAATTAACCTCCTTAACACCCAGAATTATAGTCTTTATTCACTTTTTCTATTACTAAAGTCCCTCACTAGCATTATGACACGTAATCCAACACCTTCTGACCTTAACATTATCAAAGACACCTGCCTGGTTCTCACAGACTAAACCAATCACTACTATTTGACCAGGTCACATGATTCACATTGGGGGGAACCAAGAACAGGAACAAGTTATTATATTCTTTCTTTGCCTTGAGTTGGTCCTCTACTGCTGATCTACCAAAATGTTCCTCCTTTTTGTGATTTCTTTACTGGTCATCTGCAGCAGAGCAGAAGATAAAGGTCAGCTTTCTTGGAAATAGGAACTGTTATATGAAATGAATTGAACATTTAGTGGAGTCTACTGCGCACCTTTAGCCATACATATATGCACACATAAATACATGTGTGTGTGTGTGTGTGTGTGTGTGTGTGTGTGTATTCAGTTGGAATTACTTTCTACAATTTCTAGAATGGGGAATCTACAATTATAGAATGTTGGGGTTTCTTGGTGTTGAATCAATGAATCAATTGAATCAAATGAATCGAATGAATCTAGACTGGTTGAATCAATTATTATAAATGGTTTAGTCATATTTACTCAGGTTTTCTCGAATAGGGGAATCTATAATTACAGAATGTTCAAAATGATGTACATGTGGGTTCTAGAAAGAGGGAATCCATTATCATGGAATGCTCAGTCAATACTTTGGGTTGAATCAATGAATCAATTGAATTTAGACTGCTTGAATCAGTTATTATAGACCGTTTAGTCACTCAGGTATCCTAGAATGGGTGAATTATAAAATGTTCAGTCTAGAATGTTCAGAAGGATTCTCAAATGTGGGAAACCATTATTCTTCAAATGTTACTCAAGTATTGATTTCCCCAGGTGTTTTAGAATGGATGAATCGATTAATATAGAGTGTTCAGTCAGATTTATTGGGTATTTTAGAATGCAGGGATCTATTATTATATAGTATTCAGTCTAGTAGTTTATATGGTTTCTAGTATGAGGTAATCCATTATTACAGAACATTTAGAACAATTTTCTGTCAGGTTTACTCAGGAGTTTTTGAATGGAGGGGTGTCTATTATAGAATATTCAGTCTAGAACAGTGATCTTATCCACAAAGGGCTGGTGTTAGTGTAGGTTTTCATTTCAGTCACTGAAAGGTGCCTGATTCCGCCTGCTTAAAAAGATTTCTTTTTCTTTTTTTTTTTTTAGGATTTTAAGATTTTAGTTTTTTAAATTTTTTTTAAAATAGCATTTTAGTGCTTCACGTGCTTTAAAAAAAGCAGCCTTGGGGTTAATTTCTAACAAATTATAGCAAATCTAGCAAAATAAACACTGACCCTGACAGACGGCTCATGTGCCCCCTGCAGAGATCGCCCTCCCCATACTGACGGACATCTCTGTGGCAGAAACCTTCATCGACTCGGCTGAAGTTGTCATCATCGGGTTCTTTGAGGTCAGAGACTGTGTGTGTGTGTGTGTGTGTGACTGGAGTGCTTGTATTACGTATTGTTCGTGAGGAGGTAAAGAAGGGCAAAAGTGACCAGCAAAGACACTTCAGTATGCAGACTGACCCAGAGAAAATAACTTCCCTGTGGGAGAGCTTTGTTCTCAGTGCCATAACCTCGATGTGTGCTCCTGAGTAAAATCTTAGCTGCAGGAAATGCCTGTGTGTAGCGATCCCAGGAGCCCGAGCTTTTTGGCCCAACTCGCCAGGCGGAGGAGGAAATAAAGACGGAAATAAGGGTGCATGTGAGACATTGTGGGATTGGCTGCCTTTGGTCTCTATAAACAAACACAGCAACAACCTAACATGAACCTAAACATTGTCTGGGACTGAGGACACAGACCTGAAATTTAAGTAAAATTTAAAACTTCAGTCGAGAACATAATGTAGAACTCTTTAGAGGGTTTGGCTGTTCTTTTGCAGGCATGTTTACCTCATTACCTCATTTTTCTGGGCACGTATTTAACTACTAGTGAAGGCCAAACACTTGGTAATAATATCAAATGTGGTATTAATGAGAGAGATATTTACAGCAACATATTATATATAAAAAAGAACGTGAGCGAGAGATTTAGTCTAATTACATGAACATTTTATTAACAAAATTCTATTTATGAAACAAATAGCTAAAAAAGTCTGATTGGCTGAGCCTGGTATAAAGCTATTGTAAAATCTTTAATATGTGCATACCTGTGACTGCATCACAATAACAGAATTCTCTATCGATGCCCATTTTATCACAAGTATGAAGGTTTTAAGGCACTCTGCTTTGTCTTGTGGCTAATAACTCTTTTTTCTACAATAATATAACTACAATGAGCTCCCTTTCATGATTTATGGCATTATTTTTACCCAGGTTCTGCCTTCTGCTCCATAGCAAAATGTATTATTATTATTATTTTGAAAATCTCAATATATTTAAATACATACTCAATAAATACTCAGAAAAGTGAAATTTTATGATACACCGATCAGGCATAACATTATGACCACCTGCCTAATATTGTGTTGCTCCCCCTTTTGCTGCCAAAACAGCCCTGACCTGTTGAGGCATGGACTCCACTAGATCCCTGAAGGTGTGCTGTGGTATATGGCACCAAGATGTTAGCAGAATTTCCATTAGGTCCTGTAAGTTACTTACAGGACTTGAAGGACTTACAGGACTTAAAGAATACTTTTGATAGATACTGACCACTGCAGACCAGGAACACCACACAAGAGCTGCAGTTTTGGAGATTGCCCATTTTTCCTGCTTCTAACACATTAACTCTGAGGACAAAATTTTCACTTGCTGCCTGATATTTTCCACCCACTAACAGGTGCAATGATGAGGAGATAATCAGTGTTATTTACTTCACCTGTCAGAGGTCATAATGTTATGCCTGATCTGTGTGTGTATATATATATATATATTGTGTATGCATGTTATGTGTTGTATGCAAAATTTGTTGCACAGAATGAAACTACAATGAATGATTTGAAGTATTAGTAATAATAATAATAATAATAATAAGAAGAAGAAGAATGATAATAATAATAATAATAATAATAATAATAATAATAATAATAATAATAATAATGAAGGTAACCGTTTGCATACAAAAATGAGAAGAAACAATTTCATAATGTAACATAAATTCATAACCCACAAAAACATCATTTGTCTTATATTTGAGTCCTGAAATCTTTACAATTAGGTCTGGACACATTTGGACATTTACTCAAATCACAACCAATCAGCACTTTGTCTCTGTGAACATGGAGCTTACAGAACGTTTGGATGCTAAAATTCATTCTCTGGATTATGTTACATATTCATGTGTGTACCAGGCTGATGGAGGGAATGGTTATAATGAGTTCCTGGCTGCGGTTGAAGAGGTGAAGTCCCTTCCAGCTGCCCTGTGCAGTGAGAAGGAGGTGTGGGCTAAATACAGCATCGAGTCAGACACCATCTCCATCTTCAGGAAGGTAGACATGTGTGTTTTTCACTCTCCTGTTTATCTTCAGCGACTTGTTAGCTCCTGTTACTTATACAGCATTGTGATGTATGCTGTACATTAAAAGAGAGTTACACTAGGATAGTTATAACATACCTGTATACGTAGCTAGTGTAATTACAGTAGGCATGCTCCTCTAACAATGACAGTAAGATTCTGCTGTTAGATGTAAAATTGGGAGCATAAAAATGGATTTTAAAAATCCAGTAACATTTAATTTAATAGTTTTCAAGCCTTGCATACATATTTTATGAAGAAAAATTTTGATGTGTTTATTAAATGCTTTGTGTTTATATTAAAAACCAAAGAGAGAAAAAACCGCAATTATGAAGTACTGAGTCTGACAAATTTAATCACTCTATTTAAAGTCTACTTCTTATAGGAGCAAGAAATGAATCAAGTCTTCCCTTAACATTCAGAGCTATCAAGAGGCAATATTTATAGAGGACTGCACAGATTTATGAATTCCAGCAATGCTTTTAAATCTTATTTTAACTAGCATTCATAACACTGTTATAAAGCACTATGCACACCTTCGACAGCTTTTTAAAAATATGACCCAGTACATAAATCTCTAAATAATAAAAATTATACTTAACACGAAGGAGGACGGAGTCTTCGGTGTTGGCATTGTAAATGTTTTCCACCTCTGGAACAGCTTCAGTCCAGGGGATTTTGTGCATTTAGGTTACTTCCTAACACGACAAGCTGTGCTTTCATGAGCTGACGAGGAAATGACTATTTATAGCTACTCTAACATGAGAATAGAAATTAATTTGTTTTACAGATGTGCCACATTATTAATTCTTACTATATAAAATGTATATGCCATTTGTTAATACATTTATTTGTTAATACATTTATTTGTTAATACTAATTTGTTACAATTGGAGGAATAAAACACATAGTTATAGGAAACTATTCATAGATTGAAGTGATTGTTTTGTCTAAGCAGAAAGAATCATTTTATAAAATCTACTTATGAGCCTGTGTGTGTGTGTGTGTGTGTGTGTGTGTGTGTGTGTGTGTGTTTCATAGGCAGATTTGAATCAGCAGAACCTCGAACCAGCAAAAGTGCAAAATCTAGACAAGGATGGAGTTGTTCGTTTCTTCACCATCAACAACATCCGCTATATCACAGAGTACAATCAAGCGGTACGGCAGCATATAACACACACACACACACACACACACACACACACACACACACACACACATGAAGCTTCTACACAATCTATCTACACTATACTCTATATATTACACTCATATACACAATTCTATTCTCCACCGCCTCTATGAGCTGCAAGGAGTTCTTGTAATATATTCATAAAATTCATTACAGAGTACTATATATATATATATATATATATATATATATATATATATATATATATATATATATATATATATATATATATTATATATATATATATATATTCATTCTGGTAGTTACAGTATTGAAAAAAGCTATGGTTCACTGTAATATACTGCATACTGCTGTGTGTGTTTGTGTGTGTCGTGTCGTAAAATAAGCAGGAGATAAATCTTAGTTTTCATGGTGAGAAAAAAAAATCTTTGATTTTACATGTAAAGGTCTCTCTCTCTCTCTCTCTCTCTCTCTCTCTCTCTCTCTCTCTCTCTCTCTCTCTCTCTCTCTCTCAGTCTGCTGTGGGTCTGTTTCAGTCCAAAGTGAAGGTGCACCTTGTGCTCTTTGCCAACAGGGGGAGTGATAATTACAGCGAGTTGAAGGAGCGAGTCGGGGCTTTGGCTCCTCGCTACACCCAAAAGGTATTAATTAATTAATTATACACTAGACTGGAACATGGAACATGGTATCCTCATGCATTTCCTCAAATTAAGCCCATATATGCAGTACATATGCAAACACATAGGATTATAAAGTCAGAGAACCCTTTAACTTGATCCATTATTAAAATTTTTCAAATCATGTTTTAGAGACCTCTATTTCTTGGACTTTTCCACTGATAGACCACATTAGGGTTGAATTCACCTTGGTGCTTGGACCCCTAAATAGAATAACCTTGATAATGAGTTCTATCACTCTAACAAAAACTTCACCCCTGGGGATCCGTGCACCCCACTTTGAGAACCACTGGCATATTCAGTACAGATACATAAACCAGGCATAACATTATGACCACCTGCCTAATATTGTGCTGGTCCCTCTTTTGCTGCTAAAACAGCCCTGACCCGTCATGCACTGTGTATTCTGATGTCTTTCTATCAGAACCACCATTAACTTCTTCAGCAATTTGAGCAACAATAGCTCGTCTGTTGGATCGGATTACATGGGCCAGCCACATGTGCATCAATGAGCCTTGGCCGCCTATGACCCTGTCCCCGGTTCACCACTGTTCCTTCCTTGGACCACTTTTGATAGATACTGACCACTGCAGACCGGGAACATCCCACAAGAGCTGCAGTTTTGGAGATGCTCTGATCCAGTCGCCTAGCCATCACAATTTGGCCATTCGTCAAACTCGCTCAAATCCTTATGCTTGCCTGTTTTTCCTGCTTCTAACACATCAACTTTGAGGACAAAATGTTCACTAATATATCCCACCCACTAACAGGTGCCATGATGGGGAGCTAATCAGTGTTAATCACTTCACCTGTCAGTGGTCATAATGTAATGCCTGATCAGTGTATATTACATATTACATATTACATCCACAAGTTATCTGCTTTATTTAAATACAGACCTTAAATCATGGATTTTACCTTCAATTAAGATTCCCTTAACTGACATACACAAACCCTCAACTTCAGCATCAATACACCATGAGTATCATTAAGACAGCAACTAATACTTAATTGAATTAAATGAACAAATGAACCTAATACGCCATTATTAAATAAAATTAATTCTGTTAATGAACATTTTCAAGGATCTTTTAACTGGCAAAATTCAGACCTGAAGATGAATCAAGTTCCATTATTTACATTTAAAAAGGAATTTGCTGTAATTATTCTTCTTCTAATTTATGTGAATTGAATAAACAAATTCATAATAAATAAAAGAATTTAGGTGATCTAAATGAACATTATTAAGGCAAATAATGCAGGCAGTAACTTACATTTTTACTTTATGAAAATTACTTTTGTTTTATTAATGCTGGAGTTGTTATATTTTATATAAAAAATTGGGGGGCATGGTGGCTTAGTGGCTAGCACGTTTGCCTCACACCTCCAGGGTTGGGGGTTCGATTCCCGCCTCTGCTGTGTGTGTGTGGAGTTTGCATGTTCTCCCCGTGCTTCGGGGGTTTCCTCCGGGTGCCCCGGTTTCCTCCCCCGGTCCAAAGACATGCGTGGTAGGTTGATTGGCATCTCTAATTGTCCGTAGTGTATGATTGCATGAGTGAATGAGAGTGTGTGTGTGTGTCCTGCGTTGGGTTGGCACTCCGTCCAGGGTGTATCCTGCCTTGATGCCCAATGACGCCTGAGATAGGCACAGGCTCCCCGTGACCCGAGAATAGTTCGGATAAGCGGTTGACAATGAATGAATGAAAGTAAAAATTGTTAAAGTAACATTTGGGGTCATGGACCCTGATCAGGATAAAGCAGATACTATAGAAGAATTAATACACAGATGAATAAATTAGTATAATTGTCTGGTACATTTATTAATTTAAATATTTATCTGATAATTACATTTAAACCTTTAAATTTCTGCTTTACAAGCAGGCTGGTTCTGTAGCTAAATAAACAGATGTAAGCAAGTTTGGCTTTCATTTCTGTAGATGCTGTTCGTGCTGATAAACGGGAAAGATCAAGCCAACGCTCGTGCATTGGAGTACTTCAAACTGAAATCGCCTGACCTTCCACGTGTCGGCATCTATGATGGCGAATCGGACAAAACGTGGCTCATGGGACCGGGCGAGATCTCTGCTGAGCGTGTGCAGAACTTCTGTGATTCCTTCCTCAGTGGAGAGCTGCAGGTACGGCGGCCATTTTGATATGGATTGTGCATCATGTAACCAGTCAGATACCAGAGTAGTTGAAATATAGCACTGTTGTAACGCAATTACATGCCGGAAACAACACTAATGATATAAATACACAATAATAATACACAGTTTAAATGTGCATTTTTTAAAAGATCACTTTCTTAGAGGATTATCAGTTATTATTTATTCACAAAGTTTCCTAGTCTTACTAGCTATAGTTATTATTGCAGGGTAGAATATATATATATATATATATTTGTATATAAACGGCTTAAATTTACACAAATCAGCGTGATTTGTTTTTCCCCTCAGAAGGAAAAGGAGACTGAAGAACCTGAGTTGAAGTCTGAACTCTGAATGTTACCAAACACACCTTCATTAAAACTTTTTATAACATGTAAGACTTGGTGTTTTGTTTGATAGTGTTTGTGTGTGTGTGTGTGTGTGTGTGTATGAGAAAGGCAGAAGGCCAGATATAAAAACCAGTATAAAATGTGTGTATTGTGTGTCTGAGAGAAATTGCAGTGTTTTTTCTATTTCAAGGCCGAATCTCTATACTGTATTATTTACACTGGTGCGTGGCTTTCTCTCGGACCGCAGACGCTGGCAAGCTGTTAAAAATCTTTGGAGGTAACAAAAATACACTGGCCTCAAACATCATTTAGTCCAAACTGTAGGAGGCCTTACAAAAATGTCAATCATTGCAATTAAAGGAAACTTTAGCGAGAAAGCGAGAAACAATCCAGAGAAATCCTGTTCTCAAGACTTCTCATTTATAAATAGCAGAATTTGTCTTTTCAAGATCACATTAGCAGCCTAGGTTTAAGGAGTGCTGAAATTACTTACAATACCACAGAGGATTAGTGGTTAGTGTGCTTGCCAGGGTCAAGGGTTCAGGACGATACCTGTCTCCACCCTGTGTACATGGAGTTTGAATGTTCTTCCTGTTCTGTAGGGGTTTCTGCCTGGTATTCTGGTTTCCTCCCTCAGTCCAAGCTTATGCATTGTAGGCTGATTGGCATCTCTAAATTGCTATATGCTGTAAAACATGATAGCCTGATTAAGTTATGTGAACTTACGTGATTTATCGCTTTAACTTTTTCGAAAGGTTTTGGATGTCAAACTTAAGTTTTCAGGGGGGCACGGTGGCTTAGTGGTTAGCACATTTGCCTCACACCTCCGATTCCCGCCTCCGCCGTGTGTGTGGAGTTTGCATGTTCTCCCCGTGCCTCAGGGGATTCCTTCGGGTACTCCGGTTTCCTTCCCTGGTCCAAAGACATGCATTGTAGGTTGATTGGCATCTCTAAATTGTCTGTAGTGTGTGTGTGTGATGCGATGGGTTGGCACTCTGTCCAGGGTGTATCCTGCCTTGATGCCCAATGACGCCTGAGATAGGCACAGGCTCCCCGAGAATAGTTCGGATAAGCGGTAGACTTAAGTTTTCGAAAATGAAATGAATATAATCCGTCATCTTGACTAGTTCTGAGTTAAAACAAAGACTAACTTCAAGTTGGGTTTGCTCACATTTTTAAGGCAGCAGGTTATTTTTTTTTATTTTCAAACCTCTTAAAACTACAGAGTAGTGTGTGAATGGGAGTATGTGTGTATGATTGTGCCTTGCTATGGGTTAGCACAGTGTCCAGAGTGTCTGCCATCTTGTCCCTCGAGTCATGGATAGGCCCCATACAAAGAAGAGGAGTGGATTTTATTTGATTTAACAATAATATTGTTAGAAGGTTTAAAATTCCAACCTCAGCTCTGACCTTAACCTTTACTTTACTTCTTTTTAAACGTTACTGTATTTTTTTTATTGAATCGTACAAATAGTTATGGATTTGCAAGTATAATCCCGTAGTGATAAGAATTTAAATGTCATATTTAATTAATTAATGAGAAATCCAAAATAAATACAGAGATGTTAGATCAGGAATGTAATGCAGCTATTTGTCTCAATGAGCTACAGGGTGATGGCATTAACGCTGGGATTAGCATGAAAGTTGAAGCCGATCAATTTGAGCCGAAGAGGAAGTGAGAGAGATTAACTAAATACATACTAAATATTTTTACCCCTACATCTGTTTTCACATATTTCATATATATATATATATTCACAGGGGGTACGGTAGCTTGGTGGTTAGCACATTTGCCTCACACCTCCAGGGTTGGGGGTTCGATTCGCGCCTCCGCATGTATGTGGAGTTTGCATGTTCTCCCTGTGCCTCGGGGGTTTCCTCCAGATACTTCAGTTTCCTCCCCTGGTCCAAAGACATGCATTGTAGGTTGATTGGCATCTCTAAATTGTCTGTAGTGTGTGAATGAGAGTGTGTGTGTTTGTGCCCTGTGATGGGTTGGCACTCCGTCCAGGGTGTATCCTGCCTTGATGCCCAATGACGCCTGAGATAGGCACAGGCTCCCCATGACCTGAGAATAGATCAGATAAGCGGTAGACGATGAATAATATATTCACATAATTTAATTCTTGAAAAATTGCAAGATATTAGGAAAACACAATCTTGTGCCATAATTTCATATTTATTTATTTTTTTCTGTCATGCATATTTGTCCCTATTCCCCTTTAAACCTTATTTATTTTATATAAGTCACATCATCTCACATATTAGAGTTCAGTAACACATTTGTTTCTTTTTCTGTAAAGGTTTATAAGTTAAATATACTCTATGTTCCATTCCATTGTTTATTCCGATCTATTCTCGGGTCACGGGGAGCCACAGGGAGGTGTCATTGGGCATCAAGGCAGGATACACCCTGGACAGAGTGCCAACCCATCGCAGGGTACACACACACACACACTCATTCAATCACACACTACAGGAAATTTAGAGACTCCAATCAGCCTAGAAGCATGCCTTTGGACTGTGGGAGGAAACCGGAGCACCCGGAGGAAACCCACCAAGCACGGGGAGAACATGCAAACTCCACACACACAGTGAGTGGACAATATGTACATGTTAAAAAATAAACAAATCTTTGATTTTTTGAAATAAAATTGTTCTCAGAGCTCAGCTCATCATGTACTGTGTTTCATAAGCTATGATAATGACCAGGAGCAAGTCTGAAATGTCAATACGCTCTTTGTAAGGAAATAAAACTACTCTAAAGTCAGTGTTACATTTGATTATAAGTCAGTGAATCGAGTTATAAAAGCCTTTTTTTTTTTTTTTAACTCATCCTATAGTTTTTTAATGATTAAAACGGTCCAGTAAATAGGTATTCCAGATAGACACCTGAAGTGGAAAATGAACAGAATAATTCAAAGGTTTAACAGCTGCTTCCTAGTTCTGAGCAATTAGAAAATGTTCTCATGTCTTCAACAAAGCCTGATGTATCACTTCAAGCTTTTTTTTTTTTTAATCATGAGATAACAGGACAAAAACATGGTAGCAGTTTATTTGATTAGTAATATGTGAGTAAAGCCATGATGATTCTTAACCACAAACAACATGATATTCTAAAGAATATGTTAGTGATTATGAATAATAATAAGTCAGTGATAAAAGTCTACTGCTTATCTGATCTATTCTCGTGTCACGGGGAGCCTGTGCCTATCTCAGGCGTCATTGGGCATCAAGGCAGGATACACCCTGGACGGAGTGCCAACCCATTGCAGGGCACACACACAAACTCTCATTCACTCACGCAATCACACACTACGGACAATTTGGAGATGCCAATCAACCTACAATGCATGTCTTTGGACCGGGGGAGGAAACCGGAGTACCCGGAGAAAACCTCCAAGGCACGGGGAGAACATGCAAACTCCACACACACATGGCGGAGGCGGGAATCGAACCCCCAACCCTGGAGGTGTGAGAGTGATAAAAGTGTGACTAATAATTGTAATAATAATTATAATTATGCATAATATTTTTTATTTCAGCTGTTAAAATAGTCTGTAATTATTAGTAGTAATTGAAAATGCTATTATTAAGCAAGTTTGTCTTCTTTCTTTCTTTCTTTCTTTCTTTCTTTCTTTCTTTCTTTCTTTCTTTTTAAACTCTCACAGCAATACTTCTGTGTCTAAAATAGCTTCAGGCATGCTAAGCTTTGCCGTTTGAGTGAAAATCAATGAAGTTGATTTACTATAATGATGCGGCTGTTAAATGGTCATTTGCTTAGTCTTTAAATGGTGTACACCCAGAGTAATGTGTTGCAATTTTAGACAACGTAGCTGCTATTTCAACTGTGAAAAACAAGCTTAAAAAATGCAATTTATTACCAGTTTATTCCTGCCCCAATTACAAATAGGAGTTTGCTATTTTCCTATGCTGAGCCCTTTATTGTTAGTACAGTGTGTTACTACTACTGATGTGTTATTTGTGGATCGTTGCAGCTTGATGCCACAGTATTACCCTAAAATGCTACCAAAACAGCACCTCCTACTCAAACACTGACCTTCAGAACAAATCACAAAACTGATCATAAATCTTAATTTAAAAAAAAAACAACCACAAAAAAACAGAAAGTGTGTGACTCTGTTTCAAGCAAAGCCAACATGCGTTTGATGATGTACTGAGAGAGAGAGGGAGAGAGAGAGGATGGAAGAGATGTAGCAGAGCTGGACAAGGCCACGATAGCAGATTCAATTTTTTTTTCTCCGTACTTTTAAAGAAATATGCTTAAATCATCCAAGACATATTTAGTGACCAACATTTTCTTCATTTTTGTAACAGTGGACCTACAAGGCCAATGTCAATAACAAGTAATGAAAGTCACTCAAAATCTTAAATGCATCAATACTTTTTTTTTAATCAAATACATTTAAAAAAAAAAAAAAGATGACATGCTCCTTATGGTATTGCTATTATAAAAATACAAAAAAAAAATTTAATAAATAAAAATACACAAAATATATCTAAAAATACAGACTAATATTCTGTTAAAATCCTTATTATCATTTAAACATGATTTCTATACAGTTTATTTAGTATAAAAAAATTATTTTAAATTTAGAAGGAAAAAAAATGTTTTCGAAGAAAAAAACACAATGGGCTTTACCCACAATGCTGTTGTGAAATCTTTTCTTTTTTTTTTTTTTTTAATTAAAAAATAAAAAAAAAACTAAAATAAAATAAAATTAGCTCTAGATAGCTGATAAACAGTAGAACATTCCACCTAAACTCATGAAAAATTGGTAGAAATATGAAGGAGGTGATTTTATTTGAATTCACAATAATATTGTTAGAAGGTATAAAATTCCAACCTCAGCACTGACCTTAACCTTGTACTTTATTTCTTTTTAAACGTTACTTTAAAAACTTTAAGCGTTTTTTTATTGAATCTTACAAATAGTTATGGAAGTAGAATACCATAGTGATAAGAATTTAAATGTCATATTAATTAATTAATGAGAAATCCAGAATAAATACAGAGATGTTGGATCAGGAATGTAATGCAGCTATTTGTCTCAGTGAGCTGCAGGAGGACCGGGTGATGGCATTAATGCTGGGATTAGCATGAATGTTGAAGCCGATCAATTTGAGTCTAAGAGGAAGTGAGAGAGATTGACCAAATAAAGAAATAAAGCTCTGCTGCATCACTTACTTTAGATAGATATGAAGCAAGTTGAATAGCATTAACCACACTAAGAATAGATGAACAATTGAATGTTTTGCACAATTGAAGGTCACTCGTTGACTATAAATTGTAGTTCAGGGTTGAGTTTTCCTTTCAAGACTGGGTGCAATGTAAAGGATGACCTGAGAGAGAGAGAGAGAGAGAGAGAGAGAGAGAGAGAGAGAGAGAGAGAGAGAGAGAGAGAGAGAGAGAGGAAGTGTGGTGGTGAGTCAAACAATATAAAATCAACTTTTTGTACATTCCTGGCAGAGAGACAGCTGAATTCTCTTGAGGTCTGCGTGTTCTATAGACACTATGTATAAAACACTGGCCTGTTGTGTTAAACTGAAATTGTGGGACATTCCATACAGACAGAATCACAACCCTGGAAAATACATTATGCACTAAAAACAGATAATCTGTAATTATGCCTGATCCTGGACGATCCTTCCAACAGGCCTTCCTCTGCTGCCTCTGCTGTGTGTAGCACTATAGCTCTGTGTAACATATACACACGCGGTCAGCCGGGTTTGTATGTGGTGTCTGCCCATGATGGTGGATGCCAGCGGTAAAGCTACATTTGGCTGCTGTGCTCGGTGAACACTCTTTCATGAACCTTCTATCTCTCTCTTGCTCTTGCTCGCTCTCTCTCTCTCTCTCCTCTCTCTCTCTCTCTCTCTCTCTCTCTCTCTCTCTCTCTCTCTGATTTTCCTTGCCGTGTGTCTGATTGCTCTCACTGGTCTGTAACAATTGCAGTTAAGTCCACACAGTCATGGTTTACATCTTATGTAAATTTTCTAGGACACTCCAGAAAGATAACAGCAGACTTCTGATATACACTGACCGAGGCATAACATTATGCCCAATATTGTATTGAGCACTCTTTTGCAGCCAAAACAGCCCTGACCCGTCATGCACTGTGTATTCTGACACCTTTCTATCAGAATCAGCATTAACTTCTTCAGCAATTTGAGCAACAGTAGCTCGTCTGTTGGATCGGATCACACGGGCCAGCCTTCGCTCCCAACATGCATCAGTGAGTCTTGGCCGCCTATGACCCTGTCGCCGGTTCACCACTGTTCCTTCCTTGGACCACTTTCAATAGATACTGACCACTGCAGACCGGGAACACCCCACAAGAGCTGCAGTTTTGGAGATACTCTGATCCAGTCGTCTAGCCGTCACAATTTGTCCCTTGTCAAACCCGCGCAAATCTTTATGCTTGCCCATTTTTCCTGCTTCTAACACATCAACTTTTAGACAAAATATTCACATGCTACCTAATATATCCCACCCACTAACAGTTGCCATGATGAGGAGATAATCAGTGTTGTTCACTTCACCTCTCAGTGGTCATAATGTGTATCCTTATTGTGCATGCATGAGGGGAAACCTCTCCACCTCTCGATAACAGGAGGTGGTAGTAGTCAGTATTTGTAATAAAAAAAGAAATGGAAAGAAAAACAGAAGGCCCAGTTGTGCACAGACTATTGTCATAAATACTAGGACATGTCTAGCTATGAGTTTTAACAGAGAAGACTCTTACTGCTGACTACAGATGCCTCTGATTATTTCTGATAAGGCCCACGACAGGACACACTGCAAAAACTACAAGCAACAGGTTTACCCAGACTGTCAGCACCAACTTATCCAACTTCTAACTTCCCCTGGCCTGAGCATATTATTTCAAGTAATGTAGAAGGAAATATTGAACCTTAACTACATTAAAGACATTAGATAAAGCGTGCTATTAAACTTTGCCTTAATTAGACAATGAGGAAATATGCAAACATCACATTTTTCCAGGAAGTCTCCAGTGTCGCTATAGCAAAATAAAGGACATTACGTTTTCTTGATAATATAACAACCTACATTTTTTGTCTTATTAACTTAAGCAAGGCTGGTGAGAGGACCATTATTTAATGATGTCTATGGAATGACAGATGTGATATAAGACAGATTAAACACTTTGAAGCACATTGCTATTACATTGCATAGGGTGTTAATTTTTTTTCTTATAACGCCATGTTTAATTCTTTCAGTAATGTATTTATTATGGACTTAATTGTAGGGCTTAGTATGGCTTTTTCTGTATTTACATGGACTTATCTCACACTTGCCATTTATATTTTTAATTATCTCCCTCTTGGGATTTAGTTTAGCTGAATATGGTCTTGGTCCAGGCCAACACTTGACAAGAAGTATTTCCTTCTTTTAGAAAACATAGCCTCATCATTGGTGCAGTGCAACTAGTTGAAGTCTTGAGTTCGAGGTTTTTGGTCTCAGTCTTGACTCATTTCATGTAGACTTGATCTTGACTTGGCCTCAATCTCCTAAAGACACAAGTTTGACTTGTTTTCAGCTATATTTGGTCTTGGACTTGCCAATGAATCCCACATTTTATTTATAAGCATGCTGCCTCGCCAACATCCTTACCTACTTGTCCAAATTAAAGACCAGTGTCTTTATACTACTTTCCAAATGAGCCAGAATTGATCTTGCCCAAAAATAAACACAAACATGTCTCAAGTATGTTGTCATTTGAGAGAAATATGATAATTTATCATTTAAAATGATTTATTTATGAACGCTAGGATGAATCTGCAGTACTGACTTTTTCATCAGTATGTCAAAATGCTAATTTCTATTTGTGCATCCTGCCATAATGGTGGTGAGGTTAGATGGGAAGTTGCAACAGGAGTTCTTTTAAACTGCATCCTTGTAAACATGGTTAGTTGTACATAGTGAGGTCAGCTGGTTCTGGGAAAGTTACTTGGATCCCAAGTCACTTGGACAAGCCACTTGGATCTCGAGTTCTTATTCATCATTCATTAGTCACCTGCTCCATTTGTTGTGGGTCATGACTAACAAGGAAAAGGGCTATTTGCACGCAAAGTATAGAACAACACAACACTCCGATTTGAAAATTACAGCATAGACTGACCGGATACATCTACTGGATTTGCCAAGGCTCAATGTGGCAACGTTTTTTTTCCCCCAGAATGTCTCTCACATTGGGGCGATTCCACTAAATAGTCAGTGCAGCAGACACTGAAATTACATACCAGAGTGGCCAAGATAAATCACTTCCACCAAGAATATCATAAACACACATAAACAATAAGTCAGAAGTAGGAGAGAGGTCAAAAAACATGCCATGATATAGTAGATGGAACTATAAAACCTATACATTGATGAAGGTTTAATGGGTGAATGATATAGAGTGTGTGAATGTAGGGCTCTGAGTCTCTTGTGCACCCCCTGTTATCTGTGCCTATTATTATCTGCAAAAAATAAAAAAAATTAAAAATTAAAAATCCAGCTGCAGTCCTATAAAAATATTTGTCAGCTCATATGTTGAACCAAAAATGTAAACATATAGAAATGCTCAAACTGGCATCAAAGTTAGCCATAAAATCTTTGTGGTTTAGTCTGACTGTGGTTTTTGGCTAGTCTGGGACAAATCTGTAATTAAATCTGGCACATAATGAGTCCTTCTGGTCATTTACAGACAGATCACACACACAGATGCCAATTATCTGGTCTGTGTGGAAGGATTATTGGTCCACCAGGATGAAAATGTACACAGGGAACTCTATCAGATTATGTGTCATATAAAAACTAATGATCATGTGTGTGTGACACATATTTCATTTATTTGTACTAGATCAAGGTTTGGACACTGAACTGTACTGTAGTTCTGAGGTAATTACTTTGAGAGGACACTCTTGAAAAGGTCAAATATTTATCCTTATAGCATGGAACGGTTCTGTAGGTACATTGCTTGATCTTTATTTATTTATTTATTTTTGCTAGCTAGCTCTGATGAAGAAAAAACAATTAAATTGAAAAAAAAAAATTGATTCAAGTAATTATTGAACATGATTTGTGTATAGGCCTAGCTACAAGGGTGATAACGAGCCAAAACCGAAGCCTAAGAAAATTTCCGTTTACCTCAGTTTGACTTTAATTCAGTTTGAATTTACCTCAGGTTAATTTTACCTCCGTTTGACCATTACCTCAATTTAAATTTAATGAGGTTTATTGCGTTACCTCAGTTCAGCCATTATCTTGTATCAATTCCAATACCTCTGTCTGAATTTTCTTCAGTTTGACCAATACTTTCCATTTACCTCAGTTTGACTTTGCCTGAATTTGAACATTTCTTTAGTTCATCTTTGCCTCAGGTTGCTCAGGTTGATCTGACCTCAATTTGACTTTACCTCTGTTTAAATTTACTTCATTTTGGCTTTACCTCAGTTCAAATTTACCTCAGTCTGACTTTTACCGCTGTAAAAGTCAAACTGTAAATTTCAAAATTCATCTTAGCTCGATTTGTTTTTCAGTTTTCACCATTACCTTTAATTCACATTTACCTCAATTTAATTTAATTTGACTTTACCTCAATTCCATTATGTCCGGAATTCCTCAGTTTAAATTTACCTCAGATCAATTTAGGTAACTTAGGTACTTCAGTTTGGTGATTACCTCATTTCAGTTTGACTTCACCTCAGTTCAAACTGATCTCAGTCGACATTACCTCAGTTTGTCTTCATTTTTGTTAAAGCGGTACATAATTATCCTTTTTTAATAAAAATACTGTGGCCATATGTGCACAGAGGTGAATGGGGTCACATATCGCTTTTTTCTATACAAACATTTTGGAGAAAAACAGATGTATAAATTTTAAATGTGTTTTTCCCCAGATCTATATCGACCTTTCAATTACTTTCAACTTAAACCAATCTTTATAAAACATCTTCCAAGAAAGTCAAGTCAAAATCGTTTGTGGTTGAATTATATAGCTTGTATGTATGACTGTTTTAGAAAGTGGTGTTTGGGGTGCACATGTGCAAGGGTGTGTGTGTATGTGTGTATGTGTGTGTGTGTGTGTGTGTGTTGTGTGTGTGTGTGTGTGTGTTTGAGGGTGTGTGTTGAAATGCAGAAAGAGGCTTGGTGTCACTTGATTCTCAAACCAATCACAAACTTCGAAAGCAGTTCTTGTGAAGGGGATAGAGCAGTATAAAGGTGTTCGGAGAAACGACAAAAAAGAAAGAAAGGAGAATCAAAGACAAACAAGACACAGAAAGCGAAGTTCTCAAGAAGAGAGTAGCTACAAAAGACGAAAAAATGAAGACTTTCACCCTCCTCATCCTCTTTGCTGTGCTGTCTGCCTGCATGTCTACAGGAGGTAAGATAAAGAAATCTTCTCTCCGCATATTAAATTGCAGTTTAAATGACATGAATGGCTATACATGTCTTTACATTCTGGTCCATGTTTGTCCTGTGTGCAGTACTGGATATCGCTGCTGAACCTGACACTGCTCCTGCAGCTGATCCCGCAGCTGATCCCGCAGCTGATGCCTCCGCAGCCTCAGACTCTTCCTCTTCCTCTGAATCAGACTCCGCATCAGACTCTGCCTCCGACTCTGCCTCCGACTCTGCTTCAGACTCTGATTCTGCGTCTGATTCCGCCTCAGACTCTGCCTCTGATTCTTCCTCATCTGAGTCTAACTCTAACAGTGTTGAAGGTGAGATATGTTACACTAAACATTAGTTTGCGCTGGATCGGATTTGAAAGTTTAGTGAGTGTGTGAGACGCTGGTGTATCTCATCCTGCAGCTACAGGTGCACCCGACCATGTGATGGTGAAGAGATCTCTCGCCACGGCTCTGCTGAGGAGACACAGAAGAGCAGGAACACCAGCAGCAGACCTGACCCAAGTTCAGCTGGAGAGGTAAACTTTCAGCTCCACACTATACTCTCACTCTTCTAGATTGTATTCTGTTGTACTGTTTTATTCCACTCTATCCTATTCCATTTCATTCAGTTCTAGTGTGTTTGATTTTATTCTATTCTATGAATACTGCATCAGACACTATTATACTATTTTCTTAAGGAATCTTATTCTATTCTGTTCTACCCTATTCTATTAAAACTGTATCTGACACAATTATACTATTTTCCTGAAAATATTTTCTATTCTATTCTTTTCTATTCTATTCTAATCTATTCTATTCTATGAAGATTGCATTAGACACTATTATATCCCAATGTTTTCTTGACAATCTTATTCTCTTCTATTTTATTCTATTCTATTCTATTCTATTCTATTCTATTCTATTCTATTCTATTCTGTGAAGACTACCAGATTTGATGCTACTATTTCCCTGGGAAGCTTATCTGAACAAATGCATACTTTAAAATATTTTACTTTCAATAATCTGAATATTAACTATTTTTATGTTATAGAAATATAATAGAATATGTTTCCTATCATCTCAATCTAAACGTTTCCATTTCTTTTGAACAGTCTGAGGGAGGTGTGCGAGCCCAACGTGGCCTGCGAACACATGTCTGACACCGATGGGATCATTGCGGCTTACACCGCATACTACGGCCCCATCCCTTTCTAAACGGCCTCAGAGAGAAGCTGCTTCTACAAGGACTCAAAGCTAATCCAGATTTAGATGGAACAGAAATGAGCTTTGCGGTATTTCAACGGGTCTCACAACCTCACCTGCTTTGCACAGAGGTGAAGGGAGAAAAATAAACAGCTGTTTTGGCTTTTACTCTCGACAGCTCCAGATTTTGCTTTTGCTGTATGTTTTCACTGAAACCTCTAGAGAGTTTCTGGTTTTGTATCAAAAGTTACCGCAACCACAGTGACAAGTGTTTTATGTAGTAGACTAAGAATAGCACGAGTATCTCACTATGTACAAGAGCTTTGTGGTGTGATCAACCTAACAACTGTATACTGTCATAGGGACTGTAATATGCCACTTATGCTAATGTAGTGTTTCATTGTAGAGCTATTTCGCTTTATCTGCATAGATCAAGGAATGGCACATTAGTAGGCAAGCCATAAACATATCGTTCAGTTAATTTAGTTTTAAATTATTATTGTTTTGTGACGTTTATGTTCTCTTGAAGGCTCAGTGCCGTCTTTCATCACAAAGGTGCTAAATCCTCCCTATTTAACACTCAAAGATAAGGGAGATCAAATCATAAACTGTACTTTAATCATTTATATTTGCTAGTTGATCTATGACTTGTCTCTTTGTGGATAGTCTTTTTTTTTTTTTTAATATATACATAGCGTTTTTTATTGACACAATGATATGGAAAATGCTTGTATGTTGTTTTAATAAAAATGTTTCAACATGTACAATTGGGAACTCGTACTGTGTTTTTTTTTTTTTTTTTTTTTTATAAATTATGTATGAATACATGATATTTAACAAATAATAGGCTTATCAAATCATTCTGATCAGGATCGAAATCATGTGTATGTTCTACATTTTTAGTAGAAAATATATTGTAATTTATATAATTTTTCTTTTACAACAGTAAACCAGTATGTTTTCTCTTCAGTTCAGCACTGGTACCAAAAAGCCGTCTGTATGTAATGGTTACACACTCACCTCAAACCGTATTGAGCTGTTCAGCACCTTAAATACTCTTGCTCATATAACTATTATAAACAGACAACTATTACAAACAGATATAATACTAACTGGGAGATCCCATGATCGTGAATCCATGATCCAAAATTAATGTACTAACAATGTCTAAAAATAAGTGTTTAAAACAATGTTTTAAATCGGACTCTAAGATAACAAGCATTTAATCATTCATATCTCTTATGGATTTAACACATAAACAAAAATGTGGTGATTTTATCCCGGTGTGTTTATTTGTGGTGGATCTGAAGTCTATCGAAGGCACACTTTGGATGGGATGCCAGTCATTTTCAAGGCACTGACCTAAACTCATTAGTTAATTATTTAGAAGACAATTTTACAGCAGTAGGAGTGTTGGGGAGATTTCTATACCGAGTAAACTATAATAATTTGAAGAATTCAAAGGCATTGCTTCTGTTCAGTCCATTCATTCATTCATTGTCTACCGCTTATCCGATCTATTCTCGGGTCACGAGGAGCCGTGAGTCAACCCATCTTCTCCCAGAGGGCTGTCCCAGGAAGAACTTGGTCCTTGACCTAGTTTACCACTATGGGTTAAGATGTCACTCCCCATGGCATGTATGCCATCTCTACAGTGTATCTGCCACACCACTGTACAGGCTCTGTACAGTGCAGACTGAGATCAGTGGGGTTAAATTGGATAAGCTCACCTTCAGAGAGAGAACAGCTCGAATTCATACCGCTCTGCTGCTTTATAGAGGGCCACCCTCATTTCTTGCTGTTTGATGCATTTTCACCCTATAAGGTCACATGGAGTGACATGAGTAACATCCTATGTGATCTGTTGTTATTGTCCATCTGCCTCAAGATCCAAATTGTGTTCTGAAATTTTTCTCTGTTCACCACAGTTATACAGAGTGGTTATTTGAGATACTGGGAAGCATACAGGACAGAGTTGTGGAAGAATAGCGTTATTATCTGACCAGCAGTGCTTTGTGCAGTTCCTGACTTCTAATTGACATTTTGCTCCATTAAACCTTGCTTTGGAGCTCCATATCTAGTATTGGAGATAAGAAATCTTCAGAAATTGACTGCAATCTCAGGCGTCATTGGGCATCAATGCAGGATACACCCTGGACGGACTGCCAACCCATCACAAGGCACACACACACACACACAATTTAGAGATGCCAATCAACCTACAATGCACGTCTTTGGACTAGGGGAAGAAACCTATGGGGAGAATATGCAAACTCCACACACACATAGCGGAGGCAGGAGTCGAACCCCCAACCCTGGAGGTGTGAGGCAAACATGCTAACCAAGCCACCATTTGCCCCATGTGTTCAGTCCAATAAGTAGTAATTAGATGTTTAGATGTTTAGTATTAGATGTTTGGCAAAAGAAGATGGATTCCATTATGACCGTGAATGTTTATTTTAAAAGTCGAGATAAACTGAAGTAATATTCATAGCATTGTGTGCACACAAGCAGTTTGAGCTTTACTTCCTAATCTCTCTCTCTCTTTCGCGAACGCGCGCGGGTGCGCGCTTTCACGTGACCGCGCGTACACGGCTCACTTGAGAGCGTACTCGTGTGCGCGCTTCTACAGCGCTGTTCAAACCGGCAGAAATAACAGCGACACACAAAAGGAAATATGAATGTGTTTGTGTAATATAGTTATCTCATAGTTTAAAGTAAAAATGGATTTTCTCATCGGGAACCCGTTCTCCTCCCCGGTCGGCCAGCGTATCCGTGAGTGTATTTATTTATTTATTTATGTATAAAAAACATATTCAACTTCCTGCCATTGAATTGTCGCTTAATAGAAACTGTTAGCAAGAATGTAACAAAGCTAACGTTTAGCTTCCTGTAATGGTGACATTCTCTTACTCGTAAACGACTCGAATTTATATAGCTGTATGTACATGTGTATACTTTTTATTTCATTTTTATTTTCTCTGTGTTTTTTTAAGATATTGAACGTCGATAAAGTGAAAGTGTGTGCTAGCAGAGCAAAGGTGTAAAGGTTCAAAAGTGATGTGGCTTAGAAACAATCTCTGTGAAACACTTTAACTTTTATACTGTGTGTATATATATATATGTCTTTTTTCCCCCTTTTTTTACTTGTCTTGTTGATGGGTGAACTCTCAGGTCTATTTTTGTAATTAGGGAACTGCTGCTATTCATGTTTTGTACACGTAAATGCATATAGAATAAGGCTTGGTTATTAACGCCTCAGCTCTGTTATGTTCTTGAGAAACTCCTCCATTTTGAAGACTTGTAACTGACTGTTACAAAACGCTGTGATGGGTGAAAAAAACTCCTTACAGAAAACAATTACACGTATTTGTAACAAGCTGTGCAGGTTGTAACAGAAAATTTACGTCAGAGTTGCTGTTGCAGCAATTTAACCAACATCCTACACAGGACTCTGGGCACAAGGCAGGGCGTGACACTGGATGGGGTGCCAACTCATTGTTGGGCACAATCACACACCCATTCACACCCTATGGATGATTTAGAGATGTCAGTTAGCTTACAATCTTGTATTTGGACAGGGGGAGGGAAAGAAGAGTACCTGGAGCAAACCTGAAGCATGCACACACAGGGAGGAGGTGGGAATCGAACCCTAAGCCAAGGCATGCAAGCTAACCTAAGCCACAGTGAATCAGCCTTCCTTCTGACATGCTGTGGTATAACAACAAATATTTGCCTACATCCTGAAAGCCCAGGTCTACACTTATTACCAGTGACCTTATTTTTGTGCTGTAGTCAAGTAAACACCGATCAGGCATAACATGATCACCTGCCTAATATTGTGTTGGTCCCCCCTTTGCTGCCAAAACAGCCCTGACCCGTCATTCACTGTGTATTCTGACACCTTTCTATCAGAACCAGCTTTAACTTCTTCAGCAATTTGAGCAACAATAGCTCGTCTGTTGGATCGGACCACACGGGCCAGCTGTCGCTCCCACACGTGCATTGATGACCCTTGGCCGCTCACGACCCAGTCGCCGGTTCACCACTGTTCCGTCCATGGACAACTTTTGATAGATACTGACCACTGCAGACTGGGAACACCCCACAAGAGCTGCAGTTTTGGAGATACTCTGATCCAGTGGTCTAGCCAGCACAATTTGGCCCTTCGTCAAACTCGCGCAAAACCTTACGCTTGCCCGTTTTTCCTGCTTCTAACACATCAACTCTGAGGACAAAATGTTCACTTGCTGCCTAAAATATCCCACCCACTAACAGGTGCCATGATGAGGAGATCATCACTGATATTCTCTTCACCTGTCAGTGCTCATAATGTTATGGCTGATCAGTGTATATACAGGTATCTTTGATCATTTGGAGCTCTAGGACACCTGGTTCAGCTTCCGAGTTAATTATCATTTCGTCCAATGGGTGGTAGATACCACCTTTTAAAAAAAGCCTTGCCACCTAGCATACCTGACCAGGCTGAAACAGTTACTGAAGATGAAGTCTAGTCCCTTCAGTATATGTGTCATTATGTGGTCTTTGAATTTGCACCAAAGAAACAAAGTGATTTACCAAAAATGATATGGAAGAAAATGGCACTTCTAATTCAACAGCGTTATCTTTTCCTCTGGATGTTGTTTGAAGGTGCTATATCTTATAGATTTTGGGGGCATTTTTGTGTTAATCGAGCATAGTGCTCTCCTGTGTCTCCCACTTATAGCAGGTTTTTCCTCACCTCAGTACAAGCAGGCATCTTGAGTGATTTAAATATGTCTTGCATGACGCACTCTCTTGTTCTGTATGGTAATTTCAGCCGTGGGCCAATAGTAAGTTATTCAAATGAATCTTTTCTGCAATGTAAATAAAGTCTCAACTGACGAAACCACACTAGAATGTAGGTTTAGAGATTGAGGCTTTAAAAACAACCCTTGTTTTCACATTATACAACTTTCAGCTTTTGTTAGATAATTATGATAGTTGACTGATACTAAGATTTTTAGAGAGAGTGAAATATTGACTTTTAGGTGTTTCATTCCAACTTCATTTCTAAAGTCGCAAGCATTTCGTTGGTTGCTTGTGACAAGCTTGGATGCTTATTTCAGACGAGATTTCCACATTCTTTTGAACTCTGGACAGTCAGGAAAAGCATTGAGCACTGCTGGGTTAAAGGTTGTTCTCAACAAGAGCTCTCATATCTTTTCAGATCCAGAGTTCACACTCTCACACACTCGTAAAGGAATACTGTCCACTGGTGCAGAAACTCTTTACCAATCCCGTCCACCTCCTTCAGAAAGCTCGGTCAATCCGGTCACGCTGTTTTCTAATGAATCTTGTCGGCTGCGAAAAATATAAGCGAAGAAGTCTACTCAAACAAAAAAGATGAGCGGAGATTATTGATGGAAAAAAGTGCTAGACAAGACCCACAGCACTGCACAATCAACACCACACTTATGTTAATGAACATGAGTAGTAGTATATATTTTTACAAAAAAAAAATGCTTGCCTGTTTCTCACACACCCTTCCCAATGTTCACATTGATGTCAGAAATGCTTGGAGCTGCTCAGGGAGAACATGTGCACGGCCAGCTGACAGTCACATGAAAATACTAAGAGAGAGAAAAGGAGGGACTCAGTGCATTCTAAAGACCCACGCAGTAGAGGGTTCATCTGGGAGAAGCTCGTGTGAATGGTAGTTTGGATCACATGAGCACTCATACAGACTTCGTCAATATTGTAATCAGTCATAAGGATGGGCTAAACTGAAAGATCTGATGAGGAGTTGTCCTTAAGCCACCAGGAAAACACAGATATAACTTATTTGTTTAGCTAAACTTTGCAAGCAGCTGTCATGTTGTTCTCGCTCAGTAGTGGCTTTAAAGCATGCCATAGAGAAAACCACAAAACATCAAAATTCTGTGATTTTCATATGGTCACACGTCTGTAGGTCAGTGTGGTATCTTAACAACAAATGCTTGTTTGTAGGTCTACAAATATATAATAAGAAGTACTAGACTTGTTCGCAGCTGGACACATCTATGTTGACACCATTTGTGGGTTCTGTTTGTTTTTGCAAGAAAGGTTGAATCCAATCCAAGCACAGAACTCTGTAGTTCCTCAAGAGCTCTGATGAGGCTTCCCTGATTCTTTAGAGGCCTTTCGAGGTATATTCCTGTTAACAACAAGCATAATGCTGGGTAGTCAAAAGAATAAATGCCCGACATGGGGATTTTAACAAGCATTCAGTTGAAATCCGGTTTAAGCTATATATTATGCAATGTGTGCTCGAGTTAAAAAATAAAAATGAAATCACGTTCTTAAAAACAGACTTTCTGGCTCACTGCAGACTATACTGACACACTCTGACTCCTTTTCTGTAGGCATGAAGTATGTGAGTGTTGCAACTTTTTTGTTTGGTGAAAACGCTCTTATCTAGGTTATCACAAAATGAGCTAAAATGTTTGTTGTGTTTATTTTCTTCAGTATAGAAATCGCAATTATTCAGTCAGTTGAGGAACAAATTAGCTTTAATGTACTTGATTTAATTCAAGGCAGCATCATTTATTTGACATAATTCATTTTAATATACATGAATACTTGCTAGATGTCATAAACTCCAAAGCAGTAACTAATGAATTAAATAAATAAATCCTACCACATTATGCAACGTTAGATTTGAATAATTTCTCTTCCCTGCAATTATTCACCTTTTAGTGTCGTTTGAATGCTTCAGACTTACAAATTCGGGTTTATTTTGCTTTGATTTGGATGTCAGCAGTAAAGAAATGATGAATGTGCAGTGGTTTAAAAACTACTGAAGTAGAGCATGCCTTTTTTTTTCCAACTGTCTTTGTTGTTTGTGTATTTGTGCAGAGAAAGCCACCAGGGGCTCTTTAGAGAGCGAGGATTGGGGCATGAACATGGAAATCTGTGACATCATCAACGAGACAGACGATGGGTAGGACATCAACAATGACAGTGCATTTGTTCTTACTGAATCTGTGGCAATGTTTTAATTTCTTTAATTTAGTGAGAAAATGGTTAAAAGATCAGTATTTTGTATTTTTCATTTCTGTCATGTGTGATTCTATGTGTGGAAAAAGGTGTTTTAATGCTCCTAGTATTTACACTCCTTCAATGCATCTGCTTACAGACCTAAAGATGCAATGAAAGCCATTAAGAAGCGAATTGTTGGAAATAAACATTTCAGAGAGGTCATGCTGGCACTGACTGTAAGATTTTTATTTATTTATTATGTCTTCTGTTCCTTTAAAATGATAGACTTCTAAATTGGCTAATTCATTATTAATATGATTTTTTTTTCTTGTATAAAATTGCAATATATTACATGATATTACATGATATTACATTATATATTATATTATATGAGGCATTGCATTAACTATTAATATTATATAAGATGCTGAATTGTAGTAGTGTGGTAGTGGGAGAGTGTGTAGCCAGACAGCATAGGATGGTGGTGTGTAGGATGACTTTGTTGGTCTGTAAGAAGAAGAGGTCAAAGATAGAGATGGAGAAGAAAACCAAGTGGTGGAAGCTGAAAAAGGAGGAATGTTGTGAGGAATTTAGACAGAAGTTGAGGCAGGCTCTGGGTGGTCAGGTAGTGCTGCCAGATGACTGGGAAACTACAGCAGAAGTGATCAGGGAGACAGGGAGAAAGGTGCTGGGTGTGTCATCTGGAAGGAGGAAAGAAGATAAGGAGACTTGGTGGTGGAATGAGGAAGTTCAGGATAGTATCCAGAGGAAGAGGTTAGCCAAGAAGAAGTGGGACATGGACAGGACTGAAGAGAATAGACAGGAATACAAGGAATTACAGCGCAGAGGGAAGAGGGAGGTGTCTAAGGCCAAGCAGAAGGCATATGACGAGTTGTACACTAGGTTACACACTAGAGAAGGAGAGAAGGACTTGTACAGGTTAGCTAGGCAGAGGGATCGAGATGGGAAGGATGTGCAGCAAGTTAGAGTTATTAAGGATAGAGATGGAAAGGTGCTCACAAGTGAGGAGAGTGTACAGAGGAGATGGAAGGAGTACTTTGAGGAGCTGATGAATGAGGAAAATGAGAGGGAAAAAAGAGTAGAAGGGGTGAACTCTGTGGAACAGAAAGTAGATAAGATTAGAAAGGATGAAGTCAGGAAGGCTTTGAAGAGGATGAAAAGTGGAAAGGCAGTTGGTCCTGATGACATCCCGGTGGAGGTCTGAAAGTGTCTAGGAGAGGCAGCAGTGGAATTTTTTCTTCAACAGGGTTTTAGAGAGTGAGAGGATGCCTGAGGAATGGAGAAGAAGTGTGTTAGTGTCGATCTTTAAGAATAAGGGTGACGTGCAGAGTTGCAGCAACTATAGGGGGATAAAGTTGATGAGCCATGTAATGAAGCTATGGGAAAGAGTAGTGGAAGCTAGGTTAAGGAAGGTAGTGGAAATTTGTGAGCAGCAGTATGGCTTCATGCCCAGAAAGAGCACAACAGATGCAACTTTTGCTCTGAGAATTTTGATGGAGACGTATAGGGATGGTCAGAGGGAGTTGCACTGTGTGTTTGTAGACTTGGAGAAAGCGTATGACAGGGTACCAAGAGAAGAGCTGTGGTACTGTATGAGGAAGTCAGGAATAGCAGAGAAGTATGTCAGAGTGGTGCAGGACATGTATGAGAGGAGCAGGACAGTGGTGAGGTGTGCTGTAGGTCAGACAGAGGAGTTCAATGTGGAGGTGGGACTGCATCAGGGATCGGCTCTGAGCCCCTTCCTGTTTGCTATAGTGATGGACCAGTTGTCAGAGGAGGTCAGACAGGAGTCTCCTTGGACAATGATGTTTGCAGATGACATTGTGATCTGTAGTGAGAGCAGGGAGCAGGTGGAGGAAGACCTAGAGAGGTGGAGGTTTGCGCTGGAGAGAAGAGGAATGAAAGTCAGTCGTAGTAAGACTGAGTACATGTGTGTGAATGAAAGGGAGGGAAGTGGAACAGTAAGGTTACAGGGTGAAGAGGTGAAGAAGGTACAGGAGTTTAAGTACTTGGGGTCAACAGTCCAGAGTAATGGAGAGTGTGGGAAAGAGGTAAAGAAGTGAGTGCAGGCAGGTTGGAATGGGTGGAGAAAGGTGTCGGGAGTTCTGTGTGATAGGAAAATATCAGTGAGCATCAAGGGGAAGGTGTACAGGACAGTGGTGAGACCGGCCATGCTGTATGGTTTAGAGACAGTGTCACTGAGGAAGAGACAGGAGTCAGAGCTAGAGGTAGCAGAGCTGAAGATGTTGAGGTTCTCTTTGGGAGTGAAAGATTGGACAGGATTAGGAACGTGTACATCAGAGGGACAGCTCATGTTGGACATTTGGGGGACAAAGTTAGGGAGGCCAGATTAAGATGGTTTGGACATGTTCAGAGGAGGGAGAGTGAGTATATTGGTAGGAGAATATTGGACATGGAGCTGCCAGGCAGGAGGCAAAGAGGAAGGCCAAAGAGGAGGTATATGGATGGAATTAATGAGGATATGAAGCTAGTGGGTGCAAGTGTTGAGGATGCAGAAGATAGGGATAGGTGGAGAGAGATGATTCGCTGTGGCGACCCCTGAAGGGAAAAGCCGAAAGAAGAAGAAGAATATATATATATATATATATATATATATATATATAAGCTTATATTAAAATGATATTTAATATATTAACAACATATCTATCTATCTATCTATCTATCTATCTATCTCTGTGTGTATGTGTATATATATATAATATATAATATTATAAAAAAATTTGAATAAATTTTATTTAATTAAAAATATTGTATTTTAAATATTTTATTAAATGTATTAATTTTTTTTATATTATTTAAAATATTAATATTTTTTTCCTCTTCGCCAGGTTCTCGAGACGTGTGTGAAGAACTGCGGCCATCGTTTTCATGTCCATGTGTGCACTCGGGACTTTGTAGAGGGTGTGCTGGTCCGAACCATTCTCCCAAAAAACAATCCCCCTATGGTCTTACACGACCGAGTCTTAAGCCTCATTCAGGTTTGTTCAGAATTTCAGCACAACACAAAGGTGCATTGTTTTTGATTTGCACTGATTATAAGAATTTAAGAGTGGCTCAAACGGAATTAGTCTAAAAGATATTTATTGCAGCCTCTCTCATTAACTGTATTTTCTTGTTCGTGCTTCATTTCCGTAGGCGTGGGCCGACGCTTTCCGGAACGTTCCATCATTGTCTGGTGTTGTGAGTGTCTATGATGATCTGAAGAAGAGAGGCCTGGAGTTTCCTATGACTGATCTGGACGCTCTGTCACCAATACACACCCCGATCAGGGTAAATCCCTACTTTATATGACTGTTTATACTTCCTTAGACTTTAACCTACTACAGTTCTTTTTTATACTACAATTGTTCCTTTATAGCATGCACCTTTTAGTGAGAAATTTAGAGATAAAAGCAGGGAATGTAATAATATTGTGGAGGTTACAGCAATCTCTGGCATCATAAAAATAGGGATATCCATAAACATTGCAAGCAGGTTGAATGTCAGACTGGCATAGTGTATTTATATGTATAGTAAAGAATTCCTTTTATCCCTTTAACTATATTCCATTAGGCAATTCAGAACAATTTAGTAAGAATTAATCGTAATTCCTGAATCAATTACCCAGTGTAATCAGTATAATATTCTTGTAGAACAAAAGCAGTTTCCAGACTAGCCATATGGAGCAGATCAGATCTGTACTTTGGTCTGTTTTATTGAGAAAGATAAATCTCTCTGGTTTGTGGCCTCTGACAGAGCATTCCAGAAAACAGTGCACCTGCCCCACCTGCCCACAATGCAGAACCCACAATGCACACATCCAACATGGCAAGCACTCCCACTTCACATGTCCCCCAGGCAAATGGGGCCCCTGCACCTATCTCACCTGAACAGGTAAATAGTGTCCTACGTTTTATATATATATATATATATATATATATATTCATTTGTGTTCACGTATTTGCATTTGTGTGAGTTAGAAACAGAAGCTAAGGGCAGATTTGGACCTGGTGAAGGGAAACCTGACTGTAATGACAGAGATGCTGAACCAGCTAAGACCAGGAGAGAGCTCATCATCAGACACAGAGCTACTGCAGGTATTTTCCACTCTGATTGTGCATCACTATTTTACTTTCTCATATTTGACTCATTCACTAGCTCACTAGCCCTGACCACACTCTACTCAACTCGCTCTCTTAGTCACCATAATAAATTTGAATTCAAATATTTTCAAAATCTGCTTTCTATCTCACTTTTATTCATTTCTCTCACTCACTCTGCATGTACCACTTCACTTCAACCTCAGTCATTTTCTGACATGCTCAGTCAGTTTTACTCCTTGACTCCCCACACACTTGCAGTTCTGTTTATTCACTCATCCAGAAGAAGAAGTTGCTTTCGGCTGCTCCCTGTTGCCACAGCGGACCAACTGGTCTGCACAACAACCTGGCAAATGTTTTACGCCGGATGCCCTTCCTGACGCAACCCTCACACTTTTCCGGGCTTGGGACCGTCACTGCATCCAGTGGCTGGGGTTGAGGCATTGGCTGGGAATCGAACCCGGGCCTTCCGCATGATAGGCGAGAAACCTACCTTTGAGCCACCAATGCCCCAGTGTTTATTCACTCATCCACCCCTTCATTTTTTCACTCCCCTACCCCCTCACTCACTCAATCTCTCAGTCCCTTACTCACTCACTCATGGTTTTACTCGTTGAGTTCCCTAACTCTGCCTTACTTCATACAGTCATATATTTATGTTCCTCTTTGTAATAATCAGTAATTTGGTTATATGACCTATGCAAACCCTTGCGCTCTTTTCTCTCTTTTCTCCCTCTGTGCGCGTTTGTGTGTGAGCAGCAGTTGTACTCAGTATGTAAGAACATGCAAAAGCGCGTAGTGGAGCTGATCCCCAGTTTGAGTGAAGAAGAGCTGATTGGAGAATTGCTTGTTATCAACGATGATCTTAACAATGTTTTCATACGCTATGAGAGGTACTACTGTCAAATTTACACTATATTAAAAAATTTGAGCTGATAATTTATCTTTTACTTGCCACTGATTAAATTTCATTAATCAATTCTGTTTGTTAATATAAGCCTAAATCTCAGGTCATGTCCTAGTACCTAAGTGCACTACATGCCTGACAGAACACAAAGGAAAAGTGTGACTCCAATAAGTCTCAGTGCTTCTTGGGATTTGTTTTTTACTAATACTTGCACATCCTAAATGAGTAAATCACTTTCAGGGCACGTGTCAATATATGTCGAATTGAAAAATGTTTACCGAGTCTTGCTTTGATCAGTTTTGTTGTCTCTTTTTAAGGTTTGAAAGGCTGAGCACTGTCCAAAGAACACCCACAGATCAAGTAAATTTACAGTTCACCTTTCAAATTCTCAATGCTGCATTTATTATTAAAGGTTTAGTGAAATAGTCATTTATTTGGTATGTTTAAAATTTCTTGCATACTACATTGATCATTAATGGCTTTTACCGTAATTAATGTGTTATGTTTACAAATTGTGAATTTGAGATTTTCTGTATGTTGAAGCAGGAGACAGGAAACCTTATAGATCTTAACCAGGTTCCAGCACTAGCCACTCAGACGTTGCTTCCACCCGTCAGTCAGCCAGTGACCCAGCCTACATCTAATCCCACAATGAGTGCAGGTCTGTGGTTTCTCTTAAAGTTAACTCTTTGTCTTGTTTTTGTTTTTTTTTTCAGTATAGTGTCGTTATTCTCTCTCATATTCTCTCTGTCTCTCTCCTAGCTGCAGGAGACGATGATGAATTTGACATGTTTGCTCAGACGAGAGGAAGTTCACTGGCTGAGCAGAGAAAGAGGTAAGCATTCAACTACAGGCACCCACTGTTATCAGTCTCAGCCTAGTCATAAATTGCTGTTCTTTCATGCTGAGATGAAGATGAATCCTTTGACAGGGAGTTGAATCCTGCTTGGTACAGATGGTAAAACTCTTGAAATCCACATTTCAGTTCAACAGGAACTGAGGAGCACTGCCATACAAACAATATTCATATACTAAACAGTTATAAAATATACAGTTACACGTGTAATTAGACACTACTCGGTTGCATTTTGGCTTCCTCTCTCAATTGAACAACAGGGGCTTTTACTTTAGAGAGCGTATTAGCCTATAGAGTACAAATGTTTTTGTATTGACTGAAAGCTGATGAGATGTTCACAATATCAGGATTTGTGCTTGTGTGTGTAGGTTTGCATCTTCATTCTCACGTGTGTGTGTGTGTGTGTGTGTGTGTGTGTGTGTATGTGTAGTGTTAGATATGAAGACCCTGGTGCAGTAGAGGGACTGGCAGGAGCACTGGACACTCGGCTTCAGGTCACAGCAGGGGTCAGTATAAATAACTGCATTTTTAGCAAATTCAGTATTAATAATACAGTTTCCCTCATTTTTTCCCTTAACTGTCAGTGGACATTAAAACTCATTTTGAAAGCTAGAGTGCATAGAATTTTATAAGAAAACTGATGTCTGTGATGAAGAGTACTATAATCTGATGTTCCTGAGGCACCCTAACATTCCTGTGATAATCTCATAAGAAGAGGCTTCCCATACATGATGCAATGAGTGCTCAATACCTACTCAATTATACCTTAATAACAGTCAGACAAGTGGGAAAGCCATTCTGCTGCCCGCAGACATTTTGTGAAAAAAGCATTTCAGAAATCTGACAGCTGTATTGTTAACCCGGAGTACATGGAGACCTTAAATAGAAATGATAGTTAATTGTTTGAAGGCTGCTGAAAAACACTGTTATTTTGTTTGCTTTGAATTTACTTGAACTGTCATAGTTGTGCGTTTGACAAAATTAACTGTATTGTGTATACTGTCTTTTCAAACTGTATCAGGAGCCAGACAGAGCACACATACTGTATGCTGCATATGGGTGCAAGAGCATCTTTGTTAAATATATGTATTTTTAATCCTAACTTAGTAAGACAGAGAATGAGTAAATCATTGAATGATACAGTGCTTTTTGTTTATACTAATGCTTACTTTGCGGATGAATTAACAGCTCTTTAGTGAGAAATTAACATCTGTGCACTAACCCACTAACCCAGCATCTGTGTATGTGTGTGCGCCAGCGTGAGTGTGCGAAGGCTGAGGCAGGTGACTGGAGTCGTCAGTCTCAGTGGATATACAGTGAGGCACTGGTGGGTTCCAGCAATGATGAGATTTAGGATGCATGCTCTCTAATATATACTATATGGCAAAACATTTGTGGATAGTTGCAAGGGCCTGACTGTAAGAATGCCCACAACCATATGCCAAAATCTAGTGGAAAGCCTTCCCAGAAGTGTGGAGGTTACTATAACGACAAAGCAGGACTAAATCTGAAATGTTATGTTTAACAAACAAAGAGGAGTGTTATGGCCAGGTTTCCACATACCTTTGGAACATATAGTGTGAAAATATCCACTATCCATCTTCTGTGATTGAACCTACACTTGCATGAAATAATACTCGGATCAGTGGTAGAATGAAGGAATTGAATCAATTATTATGTAATAATAAACCTCCCAAACTTTAACGTCAACAATTTCGATGTCAATTTTAAAAATCGCAATTCTTCTGAAATTATTAACAAGCTATAATCATAACCCACAACAACTGCTGAAGCTGTATATTTCATGAGTTAACTTTCAAGGGAATGAAAGAGAGCTCTAAAGCTCTCTCCTGTGGGTGGATGATCTCTATTATCAGTGCCCTTGAAAAAAATTAGCAGCCGTATGAAATGTTTTAGTTCTGCAGCTCTAGTTTTCTAACCTTGAGTCAGCTGGAGCTGGAGTGATTGCCAGAAAATCAGCACTTCTTTTAACAGTTCGTGGTCTTCATTTTACCGATGTATAATTGATAACCTTATGATTCTTCATACAAACGCTATTGCAGTATAAAAATCTAACAAAAAAAATTTGTCAAGACATCTCTTTATAATAATCTTGTTTGTTTGTTTTTTCAGACACCAGCACCACAAAGTGCTGCTATGGACGACATTGAAAAGTGGTTGTCTTTAGAAGCGGTAATTCAGCACCTTGTTTTGTTTTTGCATTGCTTTATTTGTTATACTGCATGGTCTAGGCAGTCCATGCAGTATATTTCCTGACCAATAGGAAGCATTGGCAATCTCTTCAACTCTCTAACCAGCCTTTTATAACTCATTAAACAATGACGATTATTAGGCATCTACTCTTCACTCTCTGACAGGGTGTGCTGGTAATACACGCTTTGCTCTGTAGGACAGGTCTACCTCAGCACTGGGCTGTGTTCCTAATGGAGATTAGCTTGGGGCATCGAAGAAGACTATATTAGTGTGCTGGCGCCATCTGGAGATCCTAAAAATGAATGCAAGCTCGAGCATTTCTTAAAAAATTATTTATATTCTGTAATTAGATTATATTTAGAGATTATTCTTATATGCGCAGGAAATGCATAATATAAATAACAATAAGAAGGGTTGCTTTCGGCTGCTCCCTGTTCAGGGTCGCCACACCGGACCAACTGGTCCGCACAACAACTTGGCAAATGTTTTATGCCGGATGCCCTTCCTGACGCAACCCTCACATTTTTCCGGGCTTGGGACCGGCACTGCATCCAGTGGCTGGGAATCGAGCCCGGGCCTTCCACATGATAGGAGAGAAACCTACCACTGAGCCACCAATGCCCCACGTAATATAAATAACAATAATACACATAAATGCCTTGACAATTTTATCAGTCAACCATCATAACAGGGTGATGATTACATTTGTAATAAAGGTGTTGCACAGTGACTCTCTGCATCTGTATTTAAATCAGAAGTGGGTGTGGTATACATCGGAAGGTTTTGTTGTGTTGATTCTGCCTCCGATAGTTGCTCTGCATAATTGTTCTAGAGAATACACATACAAGACAGTTTTTTTCCACACTTGTACAAGTATTGCGATATTTTGGTTTATGTGGAATTTATTTTAAAAATGTAATCAAACTAGTATAACTAATATAAACCACCATGTCCCTGACCAGGCATTTCCTATAGATGCTGTAAATGCATTGTCACAGTGCCACGAGTATGGTCTTTGTTTGTTCTGTGAACTTCATATCTGACTGCTCGCTTAGGCCTGACCTGCATGGAAGCCCAGTTCCCCAGGATCCCAGTCTAGCCTTAACCAAATGCCCTATGAACCAGATGGCAGAAAGCTAGAAGTTTCCTATTATTTACATCTGTTTAGAGCACAATCTATTTATTGTGAATAACATATTCCTTCCTTCAGTTACATCCTTAATATGAAAAAATACAAATTTTAAACACAAGGATTAAACATAAGCACGGACTGTTTACTTGCAAGAAATAGTGATTAATGTTAAAAAAATGATTTCAGTGCTGTTCTAAAGGACATAGTGTTTTTTTCCCCCTAGTGTGATTATGATGAAGATGAAGATGGTGTTACCAGTGAAGGTGAGCTCTTGCGCTCTCACTCTCTCTCTCTCTCTCTCTCTCTCTCTCTCTCTCTCTCTCTCTCTCCTCCTCTCTAATACACATTTCTATGTTTCATTTCATAAAATGTTTTTGGTCTCTTCCCGACAGAGTTTGACAAGTTTTTGGCGCAGAGGGCGAAAGCAGTTGAACATCTCCCTTCTGTGCAGAAAAGCTCCACAACTCCTGGGAATCCTCAACAGTCAGCACAGAAACAAGAAAGCACTCAGGATCATCTCTTCACCTTATAACACACTCAGGTTAACGGAGTAAGAACAAAGAAACAGGTAGCACAAAATGTACTGCTTTGCAAACCTCATCTAACTGCCTTTTTGCTTTTTGTACAGAACTGCTATGTGTACTATGCCTTTTTTTGTAAACATTAGGATCATTTCATCCAATGACAAAAAATGAATCATAAGATAGTCATTGTAGAAAAGGTAAAATGTTTTGTGTCTGTGTTCCCACGCACATCTGTTTTTTTTTGTTTTTGTTTTTAAAACTAACCAGCAGTGGTTGTTTACATGTAGAGATTTGTTCCCCCCCCCCCCCCCCCCCCCAATCAGATGAATTAATTCTGATTAGAGATTTCTGATAGAATATACACTATATCTTTCCTAAATTCCTCAATCTTTGTTTACATACATGTTCCATGTAGTCCCCCAAAAATATGTCTCCGCACTTGCAAAGAATATTTGATATTTAGTGTCAATGTTGTTATAACAAGAAGTACCTCATAATTTGTAGCTTTAGCTGAGTGTTCAGATTCTCATGTTTTTTAACAAGGTTTCACTTCCCACAAAATATATATTCAACAATCATTACAAAAAACAATGGATTCAGATCATTATATGAGAGAAACTTTACAGGGTTACTTTCTTTTTTTATACTAAATTACTAAAATGCACGAAAACCTAGATAATGTTGTAGTTTGTGGGTTTATTACATGAAGCTGTCTAGTTATAGAACATCTATAAAATATTATTTAGTGTCAAATATTAAAGCCTCAATCACACTCGCACTCTTTGAAATTTTCCATTTCCCTTAACCGGCTTTATAGTGCGTCAGCGAGCCAATCAGGAACAGTGATCATTTACACTATTAGAGACTCTGTTTCTGTCTCTCTCTCTTTCTCACACACACTTCCATAAATTCCTAAATTCTTTCTCACTTGCGCTGTGTTTGTCATTTTCTGATATCTCTAAGCTAGTCTTCATTTCAGTCAACTGGCTCTCTGCGATTAAAGATCAGCTCTCTGGGTTGGTTATGAAGTGTAGATAAATCACTATATGGATATGGATGACACTGTGATGTACTTCTATTTAAAATAGTTCACAAATGACCTGTAGACTACAAGACTGTTGTATTTTTGCTGTATTGTCAAATTTATTGTAAATCAATGACAGATTCTAAATTAATATTAATATAACCAGATCTAAGTTAATGTTGTGATTTAAGTATGGTAAATTAAAAGATTTGCTGGTTGTCTGTATTTTTGTCTATTTTTGTTGAATGTAGAGACTAAAGAGAAATCATAAAGGGGAAAATGTTATTTTGTCTTTCAGTAAATCGCTTCCAATACCACCCTTCAACACAAAATAGTAGTGATGATGGCATCTCAGAAGCTTTCTTTTACTAAGTCTTTTTTGGTGTTAGTTTTGGTGCTGGTTCAAGATCTGTCTGAATTCTGACTGTGTTTGAACTAGAATTAAAAACTTCTCAATGCCAGTTAATGCAAGAGGAATTTCCTGTCTGGAGAAGATTCTTTGCAGCATATTAAGATGTATTTATCAGACAAATACAATAGAGCATTTCTATTTTTATTTTGTTGAGAGGTTATGTTTTCCAGGTGTTCACAGAAAGTGCAGGGGTAAGAAAGAACTGAGAAACAAGGCATCATGTATTCCTGGCTCTCCCTGAGAACTGTACAGGTGCTGTATTAACAGTACAGCTACACTGCATTAACCCTGGACTCATTTTAAACCACAGGCTGTGGTTCGTAATCTTAAAAAAAAAAAAAAAACAGTATAAGGTGTCCCTCTAACAGCACAGAGAAAGAAAATTAGCACATGTATACACAACATTTTCTAAAATCTAACACATTAGACAAATAAAATCTGTTACACAGTCATATGATTTAAAATGCGTAGATTCCTACTCCGACTGCCAGAGCGAAACACACACAGAGCAGCATCCTGAGCAGCTGAGAGCTGGGTGTCAGTGAGGAGGACAGAGCTGAGCTCTGGTTCACTCTGACATCTGAGGAAAGAGAGACAGTCGAGGCATTAACATGCTGGATAAGATAAAGATTGCTGGATTTGTGTGGTTTGTGTTTGTTGTACCTGGAGTCTTGAGGTTGCGTGTGTTGTGTCTCTGCCTCAGTTCATTCTTTTCTGAAGTGCTCACCAAGTTCTGGAGTTCATCAAACACCTGGAAAACAAACCACACATATGCATGTTATGCCTTCTCGAATGCTATTAATTAAATAAAACTTTGAATCGTATAAACAGCTTTTCCAATCGAAAGTACTGTGAATCTGTGTGAAGTTTTCTAACCTGGATGTTGAACTCGAAGGCTCTGACGGCTTCCTCCAGCACTCCCTCTCTCTGCGTCTCTGTCAGCTCGATGCTGTTCATCCTGCTTCTGTACAGCTGCTTGAACAGATTCGGGCTGCTGACGGCAGGAAACGAGAAGAACGCCAAGCCCTCTCCGTTCTTCAGTCCTAAAGATCTTTGTGGAACACGGCTCAGCACCTGTCCCCCTGACAGGTCACCCAGGTAGCGAGTGTAAGCGTGAGCCACCAGGTATTCAGGATGCTCGCTGCCAATCTATGAGACGACAAATATCTTAGTGTCAGTGGGTTTCAATGGGATTGAGCTCCATAATTGTACTTTTAAAATGTTACTGTATTTCCATATTTTGTGTATATCTATATTTTATAGTACCTCTCTCAACCTCTGAGTGTATCTCAATGTAGAGGCTGGAACAAACATCTTCTCTCTCCAGTCCTGACCATAAAAGTGCTCCAGATCTTTCTTGAGTGTCTCCGTCCTGGCCAGTTCCTGAGGGAAGTAAATTGGTGCGACACTTTCATGAGAAGCGTTCCTGTCCAGTTCCTCTTCTAGCGCGTCATAGATCTTATACAAGGAGCACAGCAGGAGCTGAGGAAAGAAACAGGAAATGGGGTATTTATCAAAAAAATATTGTGTTTAACATGACAGCCCAAAAGGATGAAACTTTTCTGAGTTTAAATGGAGATCATTCATGTTAGGATTACTCACCTTATACTGCACCAGGGTGATGTTTCCTCTCTGGAAGGCTTGCATCAACTCTGTGCTATTGGCTCGGACATGACATTCCTTAGTCACAGTCTTTATCTTCTCAGACAGATCACTGAAGAGAGAGATTCAATTCCATGTAATCAGTATAAACATCTAGATCTCTATAAAGTAGTTATCTAGTATTTTATTTACCAGTCTGTAATTTGGGTCTTTTCTATTTGTACTTTCTGCTTGTTCTCTTCCATTTCTGTGAGGGTGGAAAAAAAAAATTAGACACAGTAATGTTTGTATATTTCAGAGGACAGCCGAAGTATATAATCTCTGCAAACAAGAAGTATAACACAAACAGATGATTCATGACAGAGGTTAGTCATTCTTAAAGTTGCTTTTTATTTTCAAGTTAAAAAATAATTACTTATGTTTACTTACTTAATGTTTGGCCTCAGTATAGTTTTTCATGTAAAATATCCTCTTCTCAGTGCAGATCTGTTGTGGTTGTGGAGTAGTCCTTAATGTTGCCTCTTTTATACTCATCCTTTCACACACTCTCTCTCACTTCCAGTAAATAGTAGGTTCCAAGATTGCGCAGGTACTGTAGATGACGTAAGTCCTGGCTAATGTCGCAAAAGCTGTACTCTTCATAGCAGCAATGTTCTTAGTGTTGCAGTATTTTCTGGACGACGAGGTATGATATGGAAATCAACACAAAATCATTACACATCATTCCAAACATCTGATAAGTAGACAGTAAAAATCTTCAATTAACAGTGGTGTGATGCAAAATGTATTCCTCACATACAACAGTTTGCCATAGAAATGCTAACATATTAGAATGAAATCATTAAACCTGAATTCAATTACAGCCAGGATTAAATGTTAGAGCTTCTGTTATAAGAAATTAATTTTGAGCATTGAGACAGATCTGTTGTATAAATTCTTCAAAATAATTAGCTGCAATGGGTGGTCTGGTTTATACATGATGTCACTTTGCATATTTATAATGATTAAATATAGACAGCAAAGTATTCTCTCTTGCTTATTCACTGTTAAGCTGTGAGAAACCGAAGGCAGCACTCAAGGCAGCAGAATATAGAGAGAGGGCAGTCTTATGGATAACCGTGCCTAATCCAGGAAGTGACCAGAGCTAAGCATGACACACGGCATTCCTAAAACTGAGCAGAAACAGACAGCATAAAGAGAGAGGGAGGGATCAGAACTAACCATGACTCGGGGAATTGTTTGCCCTGAAGTCATGACTTTTAGATCAGTCACATGACCTTAATTGCTGACTCATATTGACACACTAGGGAAAAGTGCATAGTTCTGCTGTTAGGGGGTTTATATATAAAACAAAGCTAACATTTAAACATTAATTAATGACAGGCTGATCCGAGACCTAATATGTTTATAAGGTTAACATATAATACTTTTGGGTAAGAAATTTGCATGATTATTTTTATGTTCTAAAAATCATTTTTTTCAGCCACTTGCATTTTTTATTAAATGTCCAGATAATTTGCTGAACAGTAATCAGTGATTGTTTGCTAACAATTTTAGACATTTACATAAGGGTAGGTTGCATTGCTGCAGACACCAACAGGGTCTTTGTTTCGTTCTTGATCTCAGGTTATTGTTTAGACTGTTTCACATATTCCTCCATCTGGGCTTTTCTCTGGGTCCTCCAGTTTAGTTTTCTTCTATCTACCAAAACCATGCCTGTAGGTGGCTACTCTAGATTTTTCCTTTGTGTGCATGATGCCCTGCAATCCAGGATATGCTCCTGCCTTGGGATCATTGTTTCCATGATGGATTGCTGATCCACTGCAATACTGGTCAGGATATTAGTGGTTAAAGTTCTGGGTTACTGATCTGAAGACTGGGGATTAAACCCTAGCACCATCAAGCAGGTCCTTTGCTTAGCTTAACTTGATATATGTAACAAATAAAAGTTTTCTTTCATTGAATAAAGACTGCTATTTTTGCTAAGTTTGCAATAGCTGACAGAAATTCCTCAGACCTGAGACAACTGGTTCTATCTGCTGGTAAAGCAACTGTGCCATCACATGAACTGCACTCCGATGAGTCCTACCTCTTAGGGAGATCCTACAGGGTGTCATAGAAGGACAAGACATTTAGGTTAGAACTGGTGTGCCTCAAACCTCTATGCTTGGCCCTCTTATCTTCCCCTATACACCAATTTATTGGGAAATGTCTTCCACTCTCATGACTTTTCTTATAATTATTATGCTGATGATACTCATCTCTCTGTCATTCATTCCAAGCAATATCTTAGCCTGAAGAAAATATCATCCTCCACCTCCTTCCTGCTCATCATACTGACAATTCCATTAGTAAGATTGACTAAACATCACTACTTCCACCAAGGTTTCCTAGATTTGATATTAGATATTCTGTCTTCTTGATTGGAATGACTGTGCTCAAGTGGAACATGTTTGACTTTGATGACCTATCTTGAGGCTGTCTTGACTTTCCTGCTTCTTGCACCCAAGGCTAACAGCTGGGGCTTAGATTATTTGGACAGAAACTTAGTCTTGCCAGAGTTTATGTGCCATTTGAAGCCTCCTAGTGTTTTAGTATGCATCATCATCATCCTGTGGTTTTGAAACAGATTTTTTTCCTCCTTAACTTTGCCTATTGGATTATGTACCTGTCTCCCTGTATGTACTCTCCATGAATTCTCTATCAATGATCTTTTTTGTAGGTGCTTACGGATCCCATGCCTGCTTGTGCAATGTGATTGACAGCAGCCACAGTTAAAGTGTGTGGGTGAATATCCCAAATATAGCAAAGTTATTTGTGGTCATATTGCATCATTGAAATATTGGATATTTTTATTTCAAGACGAATCTCATGTCAAATCTTTCATTGTCACCTTATCCTCATTATGTCTTTGTTTTGCTTGTTTTTGAAATTTGGAATGTGATTGGTTGCAAGAATGAAAAAAACCTCATGGTCACTTGATGCTGTTCTTTTGAAATATTGGAAATTTTGCATCCATTCCTCCTACTTCTTCACACTAATTTGTGACGATCTGTCCAGGATTTTACCAAACCCATATTTCCACAAGGTCAGATATGTCATGCACAAATAAATAGCAATATAAGAGATTGTTTTTGTTTTCTTCCATATTTTATTTAAAAAAAAATAGGCAAAATATGTACATTATAATATCCTGCAAATATTTACATGTATTTAACATTTTACTTAGATTTACTCATATTTGGTACAAAACATTAGCAATACAGTAGGTCTGAACAATGATCTTGTTGATCCTTCCTTTAAGTAATCAGAATAAATCCAATATTAATAATAATAATTATTATTAAACCATTTTAAAAACAGAAGAGAAGATTCCTAAAAAATTATTCCAGAAAAGTGCGTGCTGGAAGTGTACAGAGATTTTTCCTTATCAGGGAATTTCACCTCGACTCGTCACTTTATCTCCGTTTGCGTACTGCATAGGATTTTTTGTTAAACAGTCACAATCTTTAGAGGGCATACATTCCCATTCCGACTGCCAGAGCGAAACACACACCGAGCAGCATCCTGAGCAGCTGAGAGCTGGGTGTCAGTGAGGAGGACAGCGCTGAGCTCTGGTTCACTCTGACATCTGAGGAAAGAGAGACAGTCGAGGCATTAACATGCTGGATAAGATAAAGATTGCTGGATTTGTGCAGTTTGTGTTTGTTGTACCTGGAGTCTTGAGGTTGTGTGTTTTGTGTCTCTGCCTCAGTTCACTCTTCTCTGAGATGCTCAGCAATTTCTGGAGTTCGTCAAACACCTGGAAAACAAATCACGCACACTGGAGTGACCTCGTCTGGCAGAGATAAATCTTATAAACCGCTTTTCTAAAAGATCCAATGAAATGTACTGTGTCTTTAAGGGAATCTGTGTGAAGTGAAGTTTTCTAACCTGGATGTTGAACTCGAAGGATCTGACGGCTTCCTCCAGCACTCCCTCTCTCTGCGTCTCTGTCAGCTCGATGCTGTTCATCCTGCTTCTATACAGCTGCTTGAACAGATTCGGGCTGCTGACGGCAGGAAACGTGAAGAACGCCAAGCCCTCTCCGTTCTTCAGTCCTAAAGCCTTCTGGGTAATACGGCCCAACACCTGGCCACCTGACAGGTCACCCAGGTAGCGAGTGTAAGCGTGAGCCACCAGGTATTCAGGATGCTCGCTGCCAATCTGGAATAAAAGAGAAACAACATGAATAATTAATTACACAGTACTAAATGACATGACTTCATTTATTTCAATAGCAACAGTGTGTACAGTATAGTGAGAGTTAAATCCAGCTACACTGCTAGTAACAGCATAGTGCAAGTGTAGAAGTCTTCTGTCAGTATGTTCACACAATCAGCTTGTTTCTTAAATCTTGTGCAGTACCTCTCTCAATCTCTGAGCGTATCTCAGTGTAGCAGCCGGTACGATCATCTTCTCTCTCCAGTCCTGACCATAAAAGTGCTCCAGATCTTTCTTGAGGGCCTCCATCCTGGCCAGTTCCTGAGGGAAGTAAATTGGTGCGACACTTTCATGAGACGCGTTCCTGTCCAGTTCTTCTTCCAGAGCTTCATAGATCTTATACAAGGAGCACAGCAGGAGCTGAGGAAAGAGTCAGGGCAACAAGATGAACTTTTAAGTCCTATTTAAGGAGTCGTATCATTGACATGCTCACAGTATAAAACACTGACATTTTAAAAATACTTCAATCTGATTTTAAAGCTAATTGGGATGAGAGTGTTAATAAGGTCCAGGAAGACGGCTGACCTTATATTGCTGCAGGCTAATGTTTGCTTTCTGGAAGCTCAGCATCAGTTCTGTGTTCTCGGCTCGGACGTGACTTTCTTTAGTCACAGCCTTTATCTGCTCAGACAGATCACTGTAGAGAGAGAGTGAGAGATGCTGTGTTAGCGCTGTGATAACCTTCATATCTACACAGAGCCTTCTTAATTGCACATAATAACATTTTTCATTAGATTCATTTTAACCAGGATGGGTTGTGGAATGCTAAAATAAATAGTCCAGTGATTTATTTTCTTGAAGCTTAATGATGCAATGTGAACGTCTAAGATTTTTGCTCTTACCTGTCTGTGACCTGAACCTTCTCACACTGTACTTTCTGCTTATCTGCTTCCATTTCTGTGAGAGAAAAAAGAAGAGTAGCTACTGAGAACAGAGGCAGTGTGTAGTCTGTGATGGAGCATCTCATGGAGACATACATGAGTGAATGTAGAGCAAAATGTTAAACAAGTCAAAAGTACATTTAAAAGTGATCATGACTCAAAAGTTTACTCACTCAGATAATCCTTGGATAGTTTTAGTTGTGTAGAGTTGTGTAGTTTTCCAGTTTTCTCTGGAGATCCTCTTTGCTCTGTTGTTGGTTGTGAAGTTCACACTGCAGCTGCTGCTTTTATACTCTCTCGCTCAGCGTGAAAACAGGAAGCGGTATTCAGGCCAGCAGAACAAAGCGAGTGGGAGGATCTAGAGCTAACCGTGACATGGCACACAGGGTAAAAGACAAGACGACAAACACTGACAGAGGGAGAGGGAGAGGAGGGATCAGGACTAACCATGACATACAACATTCTCCAGGCTGAGAATAGAAGCAGGAAGACCACTTAATGCTCTTTAAACATTATGCATATATGGCTTCGCTTCATTTTTTCCATGCTGCCGGCAAATCCTGTTGCTGTTCTTTGAAAGCAGAGGAACTGCTTATTCATGTTTAGATCTTCTGCTCGTTCCTCCCTCTGCTGGCTGGATTGCACATGAATCATTTCCACGTTCCGACACTGATTGCTGGGCGTTTCTCTGAGTCATGGTACTGATTTGAACACAGAGTGCTTAAAGAACAGCTCAGCAGTATGGAGGTAACCAGTTTCTAGTTAATAACAAGAAGGTAGATATGCCCTGTTGAATTTTATAAGTAGTGGGATTAGACAAACATTAGCTGGCTGCTAGGCAAATCCCAGGTTTATATTGTTCTGACATCTCCACATGATCTAAGATTATAAATAATCAGAAAAAACCTCACAAAAGCACAAAAACACTTATATAATAATGCTATAAATGAAAACAGGATTAAATTGACATTAAATCCACTGCATTAAATCTAACTCTAAGCAGTTGCATCATTGATTAATAAGTAAAACAAAAATTTGTTTTTTTTCTTTATTCCCACACCCTGTGTGTTTTAATCCTTTATACGTTTTAATGCTTACTATACACTGTGTGTATGGTAGCAGACAAGGGTTCATAAAGTAAATGCCCTAACAACTGAATTCTATCTGTCTATCAAGTCTCTGTTGCTTTGTTAGCATCCACATGTGTACTTTTTCCCCCTACTTTTAACATGCATGAGCACTAAAGAGCATGTGCCTGAGCGAGTCACAATCCCAGGCCAGAAAATCCACTAAGTCATGGTTAGTCCTGATCCCTCCTCTCCCTCTCCCTCTGTCAGTGTTTGTCGTCTTGTCTTTTACCCTGTGTGCCATGTCACGGTTAGCTCTAGATCCTCCCACTCGCTTTGTTCTGCTGGCCTGAATACCGCTTCCTGTTTTCACGCTGAGCGAGAGAGTATAAAAGCAGCAGCTGCAGTGTGAACTTCACAACCAACAACAGAGCAAAGAGGATCTCCAGAGAAAACTGGAAAACTACACAACTCTACACAACTAAAACTATCCAAGGATTATCTGAGTGAGTAAACTTTTGAGTCATGATCACTTTTAAATGTACTTTTGACTTGTTTAACATTTTGCTCTACATTCACTCATGTATGTCTCCATGAGATGCTCCATCACAGACTACACACTGCCTCTGTTCTCAGTAGCTACTCTTCTTTTTCTCTCACAGAAATGGAAGCAGATAAGCAGAAAGTACAGTGTGAGAAGGTTCAGGTCACAGACAGGTAAGAGCAAAAATCTTAGACGTTCACATTGCATCATTAAGCTTCAAGAATATAAATCACTGGACTATTTATTTTAGCATTCCACAACCCATCCTGGTTAAAATGAATCTAATGAAAAATGTAATTATGTGCAATTAAGAAGGCTCTGTGTAGATATGAAGGTTATCACAGCGCTAACACAGCATCTCTCACTCTCTCTCTACAGTGATCTGTCTGAGCAGATAAAGGCTGTGACTAAAGAAAGTCACGTCCGAGCCGAGAACACAGAACTGATGCTGAGCTTCCAGAAAGCAAACATCAGCCTGCAGCAATATAAGGTCAGCCGTCTTCCTGGACCTTATTAACACTCTCATCCCAATTAGCTTTAAAATCAGATTGAAGTATTTTTAAAATGTCAGTGTTTTATACTGTGAGCATGTCAATGATACGACTCCTTAAATAGGACTTAAAAGTTCATCTTGTTGCCCTGACTCTTTTCCTCAGCTCCTGCTGTGCTCCTTGTATAAGATCTATGAAGCTCTGGAAGAAGAACTGGACAGGAACGCGTCTCATGAAAGTGTCGCACCAATTTACTTCCCTCAGGAACTGGCCAGGATGGAGGCCCTCAAGAAAGATCTGGAGCACTTTTATGGTCAGGACTGGAGAGAGAAGATGATCGTACCGGCTGCTACACAGAGATACGCTCAGAGATTGAGAGAGGTACTGCACAAGATTTAAGAAACAAGCTGATTGTATGAACATACTGACAGAAGACTTCTACACTTGCACTATGCTGTTACTAGCAGTGTAGCTGGATTTAACTCTCACTATACTGTACACACTGTTGCTATTGAAATAAATGAAGTCATGTCATTTAGTACTGTGTAATTAATTATTCATGTTGTTTCTCTCTTATTCCAGATTGGCAGCGAGCATCCTGAATACCTGGTGGCTCACGCTTACACTCGCTACCTGGGTGACCTGTCAGGTGGCCAGGTGTTGGGCCGTATTACCCAGAAGGCTTTAGGACTGAAGAACGGAGAGGGCTTGGCGTTCTTCACGTTTCCTGCCGTCAGCAGCCCGAATCTGTTCAAGCAGCTGTATAGAAGCAGGATGAACAGCATCGAGCTGACAGAGACGCAGAGAGAGGGAGTGCTGGAGGAAGCCGTCAGAGCCTTCGAGTTCAACATCCAGGTTAGAAAACTTCACTTCACACAGATTCCCTTAAAGACACAGTACATTTCATTGGATCTTTTAGAAAAGCAGTTTATAAGATTTTATACTTATCTTATACTTACTTTATAAGAAGTCTCTGCCAGATGAGGTCACTCCAGTGTGCGTGATTTGTTTTCCAGGTGTTTGATGAACTCCAGAAATTGCTGAGCATCTCAGAGACGAGTGAACTGAGGCAGAGACACAAAACACACAACCTCAAGACTCCAGGTACAACAAACACAAACACAAGCTGCACAAATCCAGCAATCTTTATCTTATCCAGCATGTTAATGCCTCGACTGTCTCTCTTTCCTCAGATGTCAGAGTGAACCAGAGCTCAGCGCTGTCCTCCTCACTGACACCCAGCTCTCAGCTGCTCAGGATGCTGCTCGGTGTGTGTTTCGCTCTGGCAGTCGGAATGGGAATGTATGCCCTCTAAAGATTGTGACTGTTTAACAAAAAATCCTATGCAGTACGCAAACGGAGATAAAGTGACGAGTCGAGGTGAAATTCCCTGATAAGGAAAAATCTCTGTACACTTCCAGCACGCACTTTTAATTTGGATGTAATTATTTATATGTTTTATATAGCAATCACATTTTTATATGGAGATCAGTAAGTAGACTGACCAGGTCCTCTTTGATCTGATGCCCTGTGCTGAATGTAGCAAGCATGCATGTGTGTGTGTGTGTGTGTGTGTGTGTGTGTGTGAGAGAGAGAGAGAAAGACCATGTGTAGATTTTAATGTACATAACAGAAATGAACTTGTAAATATTTAGATAACAATAAGATGTACAAAATGTCTTCTTTTTTAAAAAAGAAATAAAACACTGAAGCAAAATTAAAATGAATGTATGATCTTTTTTCTAAAAGATCACATCCTATCTGCTTTAAGTCTTGCCTAACCATATCAATCAGTATACAGTCACGTCTTTCTCATTCTATTCTAAGGTTACTGTTGTTGTGGGGTTTTTTTTTAAATAAAAGTATATCGTCATCATTCGCCAGATTAAGATGGTTTGGACATGGTCAGAGGAGGGAGAGTGAGTATATTGGTAGGAGAATGTTGGACATGGAGCTGCCAGGCAGGAGGCAAAGAGGAAGGCCAAAGAGGAGGTATATGGATGGAATTAATGAGGATATGAAGCTAGTGGGTGCAAGGGTTGAGGATGCAGAAGATAGGGATAGGTGGAGAGAGATGATTCTCCCCCTGAAGGGAAAAGCCGAAAGAAGAAGAAGATCGTCATCATTCATTCAGGAAAAGCATTTAAGAGTTTAGTATGTTATGGACGTACAGGAGTAGTCCTATCAGACGTCCCTCTACTCTTTGGCACTTTGGAACTGCTTACTCCTGTTTAGCAGCTCCATGTAGTGTAAACTGATCATTTCCACATGCCCACGCTGAGTCATGGTTCTAAGTTGAATGCACGGTTATCCAAATGCTCAAATCGCAGCTCAGCAGGTTTGAATCATTCACCTGCTGAAAAATATGGATTCTGTGACAGGAGGGCAGATCACTCACTTATTACAGGACTGTCCACTGTGATTGTTCAAATTAAATGAGAACTGTAATTAAAGCTGAGGAAAGATACTGAAATATCACTTGCTCCTGAAAAATAAAAGCAAAAAAAATGATTAATGCTATTCCAAGCTACTCATGAAAGACCACTCTCACCTAGTCTAGTTCCGGTGACTGATTTTTAGGTGGATGGTAGACCTCGTCTAGGAAGAATTGCATTTTTTCCCATGCATTAGACCATGTAAATAATACGGTGCAGCCATGAGGAAACCCTCCACCAAAAGTAATAATGGATTGAGTTTGTAAGAGAAGCAACTAAGGGGCTACATGTAATCTTCCTCTTACATGAGATTAGCTGTTTACAGTACAGCTATAACCCAGACACTCCACAAAGCCTAATGAAACTGAGAAAGATGTTGTTGATCTTTCGGCTGCTCCCTGTTTGGGGTCGCCACAGAGGATCATTCGGTCCACAGGATTTGCTTGGGCACAGGTTTTATGCAGGATACCCTTCCTGACACAACCCCATTTTATCCAGGCTTGGGACTGGCACTGAGAGTTAACTCTTCAGTGGTTGGGTAAGCTCCCTGCCCAGGAATCGAACCTGGGCAATGAGGAGGACGCGGGATCCTGCTGCTGGACCATCAGGAGGCACAGAGCCTAATGATAATGTGGAAAATGTATTTTTACTCACATGATGAGACCAAAACTGACCTTTTTTCACAAGTACACAAAGTGCTATGTTTGGTCACCAGTGAAGCATGGTGGTGGGAGCATCATGGGGAGAAATACCCATGGTCTCTTGATTGTTCCTCTGATTGATGGCCTCCTTACCTTATCTTTCGGTGGACTCTCTACTCTAAGCATCGTGTCAGTTGCGCCATGTACTTCCACTTTTTAAATAATAGATATACGGGTTGATAGCATCATGTTCTTCATGATGCAGTTTCTTTTTCTTTCTTTCTTTCTTTCTTTCTTTCTTTCTTTCTTTCTTTCTTTCTTTCACTTGAAAGGCTATATGTTTGAAAAATAAGTTTTAAGAATGTTTAAGACATTAAGTAGTTATTAAATAACGTCATAGTTCACCCAAACCGCTAGGGGCGCTGTTTCGCCTTTAATGCAATCTTCCATTCAGCTCTTCGTTGGAATAAGAAGAATATCGGTGTTCAAGATGGCGGCGAGGATAGCCTGAAGTTTATGAATGCTAGTTAATGGTAATTTCTCTATTATATTGAATGAAAATTTCACTTTCTTTCTCAAATACACGCTGACGATTGATGGTATATAAATACTGCATATTAGACAGATAAATTCAGCATCTATAATATGCATTAGCGTATTCGAAAGTTAGCCGGCTCGCTAACTAGTTATAGGTATTTGCTAAAGCTTCGTTTTCGCTTAGTTTACCGAGGCTGAATGCCAAATAGCTATCTGCTCCCTAGATAAGTGCCCTACGTAGGGTTTGTAGTAATGATAGGCATGTCTTATGTAGTGCACTACGCATGAAATAGACAGCCGTTTGGGATGCAACGCCAATTGTGCGAACCACTAAGCTAAGCGAGAGAGAGCTAAAGCTATCCGGCAAACATTAAAGAGAAGTGTGTGTGTTAGCGACGAAAATGTTTTCAAACACAGGCGGGAAAATGTTGTTTATATCCAGCGGGCGACCCGTGGACCCGCCTCTCCGCTTGCATTTGGATCGCATCGGAAATATTTCACACAGGATGAGTGTGATATTTGTAAATCGGATCGCGGTGAGCTCTGAGATTTAATCATCTGCTTTCTTGGAGCAGTTTGATCTGAGAGATCATTTAAAGAAACGAAATGTGTGCACATATCAACAAACCAGATCCGATTTGAATCCGATTTCAGCTGCTGTTCCATTTCTAACTGAGAACATGGGAAATATCTGATGATTGTGTATTTCTTGCATTATGGTAAGTGGTCATTTGGAACTGCACAATTTTATATTCTATATTTTCACCCAATCCCAACCCTGATCCTAGAATCCCCAGTGTCCTCCAAAAGTGACACTTTTCCATGCTCTGACACACCAGATCCAATTAATTATCCACATAACAACAATGCCTGAGATCATGCAAGTGTCTTAGAGCAGGGGAAACCTTGGACAGGATGTCCTCCAGGACCACAGAGAACCTCTAGATTGTTTACCCATATATCACTTGAGACGAATCCCCCACAATGCATATATAACTATTTTCAGCACATCAGTGACAATGAAAATTCAGAACATCGTTGCTGTGCATGATACACTTAAAGCACAAATACACCTTTATGACACATCCACCTCGTCGCACGACAAACACTCTCTTTCTGCATATGATTGCTCAGATGGAGGGTGAGGTGAGCCTGGTGGCAGGCCGCAGTCAGAGAGAGAAGAGGAGATCTTATAAGGACCTCCTGCGAGAAGAGGAGATCATCGATGCTGAGGTTCGCAAGTCCTCGAAGAAGCGTCCCAAGGTGTGAAAACCAAAACCTGATAAGTAGTATACTGGCTTAATGTTTAGAGTTAATGTCTGTGTTTTTATTCAGTACTAAACTGAATACTGCTTTGTTGTATGGCTTTCCAAAAAGGAGTCTGATGGGTTTGCAGTGAGCGGCGAGTTTCACAAGAAGAAAAAGAAGCATCATGATGATTGTCATTACAAAGGTGGGTTAGGGGGTGAGCACTGGCAAAAAAAATAACGTTAATAGTATCAATCCAAAAAGCAATAGGGTCCCAGTGGTTTATTAAGGAAACTGATGATGGCTGTTTACAAAGTATAAAAAAAACACAAGATAACATTCTAAAGCAGTGACTGTATACAAATTTTCTCCAGATCACCACAAGAAGAAAAAAAGGCCATCCGACAGCCATGGCAGCTCCATGTCCAGCTCAGCCCCCTCCAGTTCCCCTCACGATGGCATGACTGCTATGGGTCTGCTTCAGGCCATCACCTCTCCTACAGCTGTAGGCTCAGAGCCCTGCCCTACACTTCCCAAGAAGCCTTCGTACCCCTCACTCCCTTCAAATAAAGATCGCAGGAGAGAGAGCATGCCCATGCCCAAACCAGCTAAGAAGAAGCCGCATGTAACGAGAGAGGTGCTGCCGATGGTCGGGGAGGAAGTGGAGCTGGAAGGTGAGGATACTGGGTTTCATTAACTGACAACAAACCTGTGCAAAGTCCAGTGGCAGTCAGATTGCAGCCTTCAGGATTGCAGATCCTGAAGCTCATGGCCAGAAAGGTGTGCATAAGATATCATATGAGCTGTAGATGATCTAAAGAATAGCACACACTGTACTGTGGTGGATTTCAGGCCACAAATGACATTGTCTAGCAGTGTGCTGTGATATCTCTGCCGTTTTGGTTTACAGAGAAAATAGGTCATAGTGGTCAGAATGAATGCATACAAAATGGACTGAATTCAATAAGGATTCAGTAACTGTGAAGAGGTAGAGTGAGACATACGTCACTGTTTTAACCTAAATATCTATAAAGAGCCTTCTTAAATACATAGTTCCAGCTGTTAGACAGATCACTGCTCTTTATACTGCTCTTTAAATTTCATGATGCCAGATCACATGCTTGTCACCAACTTAGATTTTCTGATGGAATGATTTAGGAAATTACTTAACGTAGGGGAAAAGCCACCAGCCTCTGACATGCTGCTTCTCTAATAACATATGACATGCTGACATCTCCTTTCATTGCAGGGCATTATGGGGGATCTTACGAGCTGCTGGATGATGACAGCTCCTTTTCAGCGGAGGACGAAGAAGGAGGTCAGCTGGTCATCGATGATTCCTTCAACCAGTACAGAAAGAAGAACAAAAAGAGCAAGAAGAGCAAGAAGAAGAAGGAAAAGGAGAAAGAGCGGCGTCACAGCAGCAAATGTATGAAGAAAAACAACTGATAAAGCAATTTTTATAATAATGTAAAAGATATTGTGTTTTCTATGTTTTTCTTTCTGTAATCTGTTCCGTAGCCAACGGCAGCTCGGATGGGGGTTCCCATCCCGGAGGACGGTCAGGATCACACAGTGACAAAAAGAGAAAGAAAGAACAGAAGGCCAGATTAAAGGCTGAGAAGGTAATTTACACGACTTACTTTTGTGCAGTTAAACTACACTTATAGTTTCATTCAAACTCATTTCCTGCTTTATATTTTGCTCTCTGCATTGCAGGCAAAGAAGAAGGTCCTCACAGCATATCAGATCTTCTCGAAAGAGTACAGGTTGAGCATCCTGGAGGAGCAGCCAGGTCTCGGTCAGTACACGCACACTCCTCTTTAAATCAAACGGCAGATTTTTCTGTCTGTAAATCAAAGTCATAACATAAGTAGTGGCTCATATCTGGCATATAAACACGTAACTGTATCATAGGATCATTTTGTCATTATGTGTATTTATCAGCCTGTTGCTGTGCATATAATCCACACTCTACATGTTTATATAAAAATTAGGACAAAGCTAAGTACTGTTGTAGTAAAAGGTTCATAACAGTATCTTGAGATGCTGCTGTAGGTGTATTTATAGATATGCAATGTCTGTTCATGGTGCAATTTTTTTTGCACCTGGCCCAGCATGCAGGGCCGTTTCTACACATTCGAGAAATATTATGAGTCATTAACTGACACTGGTTTCAAATAGAGCTTATTTGTTTGCCTGGTCTTGTGCTCAGTGAAGAAGTACAAGAAAACTAAATTTAGAAATAGAATAAATCAGTCTCCCAGAGATGATGATGGAGAAAATATTTTTAAATTATTTGACTGGAAAGTTTACTGTATTCTTTGACAGATTTTGGAGATTTGAGTAAGAAGCTGGCAGATGCTTGGAAGCAGTTACCTGAGGGAGACAAACAGGTCAGTGTCTAAACTAAATTGGTATTAGTAATTTAACACATAAATTGAGTTTTCGTGTATTTAATATCATATCCCAGGTGGAATTTTGTTAGCAGAATGAATCAGTTTGTTTTTCACGCGGTGAGATGTGTGTTACTGAGTGCACCGCCCTGATCGCACAGGTCTGGCGGGAGAGGGCGGAGTATCTGCAGCACAAGCAGATGAAGTACGAGACCACTACAAGCAAACACAGTAAACACAGCCAGCCCAAACCTGCCAAAGACACCAGCAAAATTAAAGGTTCGCAGACTTCTGCTTTCAACACTGAGCCCTAGGGCACAAACCCATCTGTAGAACACGCTCGTCTGCAGATTATAGATACATAAACAGACACATCATTTCAGACAGAATGCCAGAGAGACAGACATATGGATGGACAGATTGAGACACAGGCAGATAAATCGGTGGGATAGACAGGTTGACAGATGTCCAGACACAGATGGATAGACATGTGGATGAGTGAAGAGGTGGACGAATAAACAGTCAGGCGGTTGGATTGCCAGGCAGCTTGACACACAGATCTGCTTTATTACACACAAAGAAACATCATCGATCATTATGGATAATTCATAAAATTGAACAGAAATAATGAAAAATGGATGCCCAGATCACCCGAATTGCTGTGTATTGTGTAGTGTACTGTAGATAAAACATCTTCACGTCATAGCCACAGAAAAGAGAATTCCGTATAAAAGATTAATACATGCTTGAATCTGTCTGAAGATTTTAATGAGAGTATTGCAGTCATGTCTCAGTAAGGTTCCTATCCATTATCTCTGCCCCCTTCAGGTGTTGCTCAATTCCCAGGTGTGGTTTCTCCGACCCCAACAACAACGCAGATAGTAGCAGCGGTGCCGAAGAGGCCAGAGCCTGCCGTGCCACAGAATGGACCGTCTCTGGCTCCAGTATCTGAACCCTCGCCTTCCCCACTCAGAGATCCCGAGGTGGACCCAATCGACGCTGCTGCTCACTTGCAGTTGCTGGGCGAGTCACTGTCCCTGATTGGCCGACGGCTTCAGGAGACTGAGGTATGACACACTGCTATATATTTTAATACTCCTTAAACTGAAATGCTTCCAGCTAGAAGTACTTTAGGATCATTTGGAACAAAATTGAATCTGAAATACAGATATTGAATGTTCAGTCTTTCCCACACAATAAAAAACTCAGTAGATGTGACGAATATCGGTTTAATCTCCTCACTATTGTAAAGTCTTAACAGCTTAAACAGCATCCTAGGCTTATTTTTGAGCTGTATCAAACTGTGTTTGTTTAGGGGATGGTGACGGTATCGGGCTCTCTGTCTGTACTGTTGGACTCTGTGCTGTGTGCTCTTGGCCCTCTGGCGTGTCTCACTGCTCAGGTGCCAGAACTTAACGGCTGCCCTCCTCACGTACTGGTAACTACACCATCTTACTGATCCATAACTGATTACAGACACATGATTCCACTAAATTATGGGCAAAATACACTTCAAAACACTTATATAACAGGGTCTGGTAACTATGAGAGGTAATAAAGAAACAGTACGGCATTGAACCAGTGCTTCATTCAGTAAATCCTGTAGACTTACTTACTGTAAACTCCAAATCAGCAGTTTTCCCTCCACTAAGCTGAATTCCTAAGCTAATTTTTAATTCCGGAGGGAATTCCAGAACTTTGTACACTTCAACATATTGCTCTTGATGGGGCTAAATATAAATATTACGTAAATATTGCTGTATACACACTTTTAAGCTCTGCTGCACAATACAGTGGATAACCTATTGTCTTTGAAAGTTGAGATTTGTGTTTGAAGCATTAATGGTGAGTAAATGCTTTCTTATTGCTACAGTAAGAGTCTGTGTTTGGTCATCAGCAAGGACGGTCAAAACGCTCCTTTCCCTGAAAGTAGATTTAGTCACATTTATTGATTCGCCAGACAATGTGCCAAATGCTAGATATCTGTAAGTAGTAGCTAAAATGCTTCCAGGATAATCAATTCCCCAAAAATACAAACTTTCATTAAGATTTTACATATGACTCATTAATATAGTATAAGAGTTGCTTTCGGCTGCTTCCTGTTCGGGGTGGCCACAGCGGACCAACTGGTCCGCACAACAACTTGGCACAGGTTTTACGCCGGATGCCCTTAGTGACACAACCCTCCCATTTTTTCTGGGCTTAGGACTGGCTGGGGTTTGGGCTGAGAATTGAACCCGGGCCTTCCGCATGGTAGGCGAGAAACCTACCACTGAGCCACCAATGCCCCCGACTCATTAATATAGTATACTACATTTAAATGCAGTGAGTAAATTGATGTATCTGATATTATTTTCACTCTATTCTCCATCCTTTCAGTCAAACACTCTGGATAACATAGCCTACGTCATGCCTGGACTCTGAACGCTACCAGATCATCTCCCTAGTACAGACTTTCTCTTCTCTCTCTGGAAGATGAGGCCTAGTCGGTAGCTCCTCACCCTTGGACCTTTTGTCAACCCTGACAGTACTCCTGGTTCTCATCACGAGAAGGACTTGAATTGCACATTTTTGCACTGGACAGACCACAGACTACACGTCTCCTTTTAACCTGCTTCTTAATCCCTCGTACCATTTTTATCCTGTCTACTCTCCATTTTGTATTTTTGTCGCTGTGTTTTGTCTTTCTCTCAATTAAAAGCATTTTAGTGAGCCCTTTTAACCTCTGTGCAGCTGCTCTGATTTTACAGTAGGGGTGTTGCTCTGTCACTATTTTACATTTGATAATTGATTTACAGTTTGAAAGCTCAGGTTATTAACCAGCTCTAAGCTCCACAGTGCTCTAGAAAAAAGTTTGACGATATCTCTTTGTGGTTGTCATTATGCGTATAACAACTTTACTCTATAACAGTGTTGGAGATTATGTCGAAGTAGTGTTGACCAATGATTCTACTACACTAAACGTGTCCTGCTCTTTTTGGTGACCTCATGTAGAACACATCTGTTCTGCTCACTTGTGCATCTAATTTTAGGATGGAATCATGTACAACACTCTGGGATTTTACATCACATATGACGTGTGTGAAGTTTTATTAAATGAATTATATGCGAGAGTAAACATACTTCTAGTCTGCAATTGTTTTCTTATTTCAATTTAAATAAATAGTTCTGCTTAAACCTTGTCCATACATATCTGCATCAAAAACATCCAGATCTTTACCAGTATCAGATGTTCTTTAGTAAGGTATTTGAAAAAAGTAAGGATTTGAGCCAAATTGTGATGGCTAGACCACTGGATCAGAGCATCTTCAAAACTGCAGCCCTTTTGGGGGTGTTCCCGGTCTGCATTGGTCAGTATCTATCAAAAGTGGTCCAAGGAAGGAACGGTGATGAACTGGCGACAGGGTCATGGGCGGCCAAGGCTCATTGATGCACATGGGGAGCGAAGGCTGGCCCGTGTGATCTGATCCAACAGACGAGCTACCGTTGCTCACATTGCTGAAGATGTTAATGCTGGTTCTGATAGAAACATGTCAGAATGCACAGTGCATTGATGAGTCAGGGCTGTTTTGGCAGTGAAATGGGGACCAACACGATATTAGGCAGGTGGTCATAATGTTATGCCTGATTTGTGTAAATTTACATTTAGTACATTCTTCGTAGAACTCTTAGGCAATCTAAGTGAGATCCACAGCAATCTTTAAGGTATCTGTGTGGTACCATCCACAGCAGTCTCTGCCATCGTTGCCATCCCTGTAGGGCCATCCTCGGCAGAATCAAGTGCTTCTCAGGTTACGATCACTCCAGGGACACAGCCATCTCCTCATGCAGCAGTAATAATGTGAAGCTCAACAGAGAAGGAGAGAGATAGGGGAGGTGAATAAAGTGAGGTCAGATTAATATGTGCTTGTCCTGTAGTGGTTTAAGACTATTTGACCAGGGGGGGATATGGTAGCTTAGTGGTTAATGTGTTGGGCTACTGATCAGAAGGTTGTGAGTTTGAATCCCCAGATCCACCAAGCTGCCACTGCTGGGCCCTTCAGCAAGGCCCTTAACCCACAATTGCTCACTTGTATAAAATCTAAATCGCTCTGGATAAGGGTGTTGGCCAAATTTCAGAAATGTAAATGACCAAAAGTTTGTGGACACTAGATCATCACACTCGTATGTGCCACACCTCAGTGTTGCCACAAAGTTAGAAGCACACAACTGTAAAGAATGTCTTTGTATGCTCTAGCATTAGTTTTCCTTCGCTGTACCTTAGAGACCCAAACCTGTTCCAGCATGACAATGCTCTATATTGTTGTATTGACAATACTTATCGTGTCTAATATACTATACTATACCTGTTCCACTATATCATACTTTAGCGTGTTATTCTGTGCTATACCATGTTGCATACACTACATATGATACTAAATCATACAAATTTCAGCAACAATACCTATTTAATCTGTTAAGCACTACTATACTACACTATACCATAAGTTTGATCTAATCTCCTGTCCTGTATCGACTTTGGAGCATGATAGAGCAAAAAAGAAATAAGTACACTCCTGTTTTCACCTCTGGAATGCCCGCTGTGAATTTGGTGTAGATCTGAAAACATACAAAAGTGTAAAGTCTAGTTATTTTAATCACATTAGCATAATAAACTGTGCTACACCACATTATAATGTATTATAATCTTTAACAGTTTTATTGACTATAAGCTATTTAATCTATTAAATCCTACCACACCATAGCTGTTTTATCTACTGCCCTGTCTTTATATTTAAATATAAAAAAATCACAACTTACGATGATGCATGATGGAACAAAAATGAGTGCACTCCTGTGTTACTCCTGCATCATTTCCAATATACACTGAACAGCCATAACATTATGACCACCTGCCTAATATTGTGTCTGTCCTCCTTTTTCTGCCAAAACAGCCCTGACCTGTCAAGGCATGGACTCCACTAGATCCCTGAAGGTGTGCTGTGGTATGTGGCACCAAGATGTTAGCTGCAGATCCTTTAATTTATGTAAGTTGTGAGGTGGGGCCTCCATGGATAAGACTTGTTTGTCCAGCACATCCTACAGATGCTCGATTGGATTGAGATCCGGGGGTCAAGTCAACACCTCAAACTTCTTGTTGTGCTCATCAAACCATTCCTGAACCATTTTTGCTTTGTGGCACGGCGCATTATCCTGCTGAAAGAGACCACAGCCATCAGGGAATACCGTTTCCATGAAAGGGTGTACATGGCCTACAACAATGCTTAGGTAGGTGGTACGCGTCAAAATAACATCCACATGGATGGCAGGACCCAAGGTTTCCCAGCAGAACATTGCGCAAAGCATGACACTGCCTCCGCCGGCTTGCCTGCTTCCCATAGTGCATCCTGGTGCCATGTGTTCCCCAGGTAAGTGACGCACATGCACCTGGCCATCCACATGATGCAAAAGAAAATGTGATTTATCAGACCAGGCCACCTTCTTCCATTGCTCCGTGGTCCAGTTCTGATGCAGTTCTGGCACTTTCGGTGGTGCACAGGGGTCAGCATGGGCACACTGACTGGTCTGCGGCTATGCAGCCCCATACGCAACAAACTGTCATGCACTGTGTATCCTGACACCTTACTATCAGAACCAGCATTAACCTCTTCAGCAAGTTGAGCAACAGTAGCTCGTCTGTTGGATCGGATCACACGGGCCAGCCTTTGCTCCCCACGTGCATCAATGAGCCTCGGCCGCCCATGACCCTGTCTCCGGTTCAGCACTGCTCCTTCCTTGGACCACTTTTGATAGATACTGACCACTGCAATATTTAACGTTCTTCGATTTTCACCAAATGCTCCAAATTCGTTAGGGAGGTCAAGACTAGCATAGCAGGGCAGTTCATTTAATTTAATCATGCTACAGTGATGAGATCTAAGTCACGCGTTTCCTGTACATTACAATATGTCAAATATACAGATTTGGCCTTCACATATTTAAATTTAAAAAATGCTTAAAAACATTGAAAGGTCCATACTAAATGGAATACACATACACGCTCCGCTATGCTATGCTATACGAAGGCCCAAGCACAAGGGTCAATCATAGGCAACTTGGTGCTCCTGAGATTTAACACAATCTTCACAATCTTCTTATCAGTAGTCTAACATCTTAAACACTGAGCTACTAATAGCATGCCACTAGCCTAAATGAATTAGTTTATGAGAACAATTAAAGGAGTTGTGAAACCTATTACACAAGATGTGGGCAGTACTGCATGTCAGTTTAATGCCAAAAGCAGGTTGACTATGCTATTTTTTGTTGAGGGAAAAGCTTTAACAAAGCCTAATCTATTATGCTGGGATCCTGTAATATGTCCTGTAATATGTAAGCTCAGAGCTGCTGTTAAAGAAAATAAATCAACACCTTCTGACCAATCAGAATCGAGAATTTAACAATACAGGAAGGTCTGTGGTTTGTCCATATAAGGTAATGGTATCTGCAATTTTTCTATTATCCTGAGCATACTGGTGTGTTGTAAACTGATCCGAGTGCTGTGTGGTGCTTGGATGTCTTGCAGGTTTGGTCGGGTGTAACCAGGATATCAGACGAGCGTGATTCACACAGGTGGAAGATGGCAGTCTCACCTCCACCCACATGCAGAATGTGTGGAAGTTGGTGAATAGTAATTGTTGTGCATCCAGTTCTGTAAGTGTTTGTGTATGGCAGGAGAGAGAATGCAAGTGGGAGGCGATAACCAGAAACTCCTTCTGAGAGGTTAAGGAGAGAGACGCAGGTTAGGAGACTGGTGGAGGAGTAAAACTACTGCTCCAGGTAAAGAAGGAGGTTCACGAAACATGGATACGTTTAATCAAGGTAAGCTGGGTTTAGCCATTGCTACTCATGTAGATGGCTGTCTTAGTATATGTGTTAACTTCGTTCAAAATGTGTTTCATTTGAACTAAATATTTTTTTTCCCAACTGCTTATACTTAGCAAATAGCTGTAGCAGCTGTATAAACAAATGAATTGTGTTAAATCTTAGTCTCTTCACAAATAATGGCTAAAATAATCATGTCTCTTCAGAAATAATGGCTAAAATAATCATGTCTCTTCAGAAATAATGGCTAAAATAATCATGTCTCTTCAGAAATAATGGCTAAAATATGATATGAATTTCACAGAAAAATCTGCAACAGTAACTTTAATTAATCCATTTTAAATGCTCTCTCTCGCTCTCTCTCACATATATATATATATATATATATATATATATATATATCTTTATGGATGAAAAATGAACAGGCTGTCTACAGTCTATAAAGCAATACCACATATCTAAATGTGATTCATGATTCAGTGCAAGAAGAAAACATTTGAGTATGTGATAAGAGTCTGAAGAGCTTCATTACTTCCATTACCTTTAAGAGAAATGTTTGTTGCCTGCTCCTTATGACAAGCGCATCAACATTTCTGAAGTACTCAGAATAACGTGCTGCTTTGTAGTTAAGGAAATTCATTCCAAATAAAAAGAGTAGTGCGTAACGGGTATGTGTGTCCACGCATGAGTGTGTGTGTGTGGGTTGCTGTTAAACAATGCTGTTAAACAAGCTGGACTGGGTGTCTAATATGGGAGTGTGTGTGTCTGTGTAAGAATGCAGTTTTTGTTGAATGTTAGAAGTTTGAGGTCGGAGGTTCTCACACTGCATAACTACCGAACTACTCAGTTGAGCAACAATCCTATTATTCTACCAAGCTCTTATATACACACAGGTGACGTAGGATGCTTAGGCAGAAAGATTACATTATCTGTTCTGTTGATTATTTTGCTAGAGTAAGTCATCTGATATTGGACTAATATTTTAAAAATGATTTAGAAACACATTATATATCACATTTCTGTTCAACTCATAATTTGGTCAATTTTCAGTAGCAACTAGAGTAGCGCCAGCTTTAATTTAAATCAGGTTTATATTAATACGCTTGTTCTAGTATCTTTAGCATTATCGGTTCAATAGTAGCAGCTCGTTTACACGGCCAATTCATTACAAAATATACAGAGCTCATAAAACGTTATTATTTAATATATTTAAATGGCGGAGCTTTCTGTAAGGAGACGTATGTAACATTTTCAGAATGAGTCTCCAGTTGAACTTTTTCTCAGTAAAGATGGAGGAGGCTGTGCTTTGTGGTTTCTCAGTAACATTACGAAACTTAAAAACAAAGCTAGGAATCCGCTAGTTAGAGCTGTTATAATAGCATCAGTGATAACAGGAACTATTTCGTGGATGTTACACAGCATGAAACTGATGTAACTAGAAACGGATAAAAAGTAAATACTGGTCAAACACATACTTTTCAGCTTTCTTTGTAAAAGTGACATGAAAATATTCTTATACACGTACATTGCGATCTTATCATATACACCAACCAGGCATAACAATATGACCACCTGCCTAATATCGTGTTCTTGTTCCTAATATCGAGAAGCTTAAAGCCTAGACAATAAATATTATATTCCAATAATTTGACTAATCTAAAGCTTGCTCAAGGATCCATGCATGGCTGTCTGGTAGTTCAGGTATTTAGATCAGAATCTTAACTGTTACTACTTTGAATATTTCATTAATTCTGTCTCTGTATTCCAGACTCATCTCTCAGCCACAGGAGCACTCCAGAGTTGCGCTTAATCCTGGTAGGCAACATTGGCTGTGGAAAGACCCTGACAGCTGACACGCTGCTGAGCGACAGCTCGAGCATCAGCGCCCTGGTGCCATCGCGGCTGAGCGAGGTTCGGCATGGAATATGTGAGGGACGACACCTCAGGGTGGTCGAGACGCCACGCTGGTACTGGAGAGGCGAGCACACTGAAGCCAGTGTGCAGAGAGAGACAGAGAGGGCTCTCAGCCTGGTGGCACCAGGGCCGCATGCCTTCCTCATCTTGGTGCCTGTGGGACAGTTCACCGAGATGGAGGCCCGGATTCCTGCTGAGCTGGAGCGTGTGTTTGGCAGAGGTGCCCTGGAACACACCATAGTGCTGCTCACCTGCGGAGATTATCTGGCAGGACGAGACCATGACCGCTATGTGAGGATGGGCGAGCCTGGGCTCAGCAGAATGGTGAATGAGTGTGGAGGACACTGGCATGTGATCAATAACCGCAGACCAGAGGACAGGGAGCAGGTCATATCATTGCTGGAGAAAGTGAGATTTGAAAACTTTTTGATCAACCTAACCCATTTTATATTAAAGCACTGCTGAACGATTGCTTACACGGTCTACAGCAGCAGCTTGGACAGTAGCTCCATCTGCAACGTTTATTATAATGCTCTCGCTCTAATATGTGACAGTTATATCACACAGGGACTAGTTTTGACTAGTTTTCAGAAGAGCATTCTGTTGCGTAAAATGTCACTTTCATACATCAGATCATTAGTAATGCAGAAACCAGATGGTGTAATTGGAGACTATTTAGAGCAGATTCACTTTTACCATCCCATTACTCGCTAAACGGAGCTTCTCTTCTACTCTTATGAAACTCTCATTAGACGAATGAGCAGGTCTTCTTTGTTAGTAATGAATGGAATGTGTGGAACTCACTAAAACAACTCTCTGTGCCAGGTGGAGCAGCTGACCGAGAGGTCCGGCGGCTGTTACCTGCCGAGCCCCGTGCAGAGACAGGCAGAGGATCGAGAGCTGGTGAGAAGGTTTAGCTTGCGTGAAGACGAGCTGTTGCACCCACATCACAGCACGCTGACCCAGACAACATGGAGCAAAGAGGAGACGTGGGACGAGTCAGGGAGGAGAGGAAAAATCAGAGTCAGGAGCATGGGGCCAGCGACAGGAAGGGTGATGTCACAGCAGCTGGCCAATGGGTTTCAATCTCAGTCGTGGTACGAGGACTCATCTGCAGGACTCAAAGAGAAGCGTTCCAGTTTCAAACTGAGTAAAGGTGCCACACCTTACAGTTATTTTTAATCCTAGAAGCTGACATGTCATGTCAGTTGTTTTTTTTAAATGAAGATTAAATTTCATCCCCAAGCAACTGTAACCCCTGACATCCCTATCACACACAAAAATGCTTAGGAGAGCCTACACATGATTGTTATGTCCAGAAAGTTTATGAATACATAATTCATAATTTAAGTCCGTTGTTATTGGCATAGATTTTAAAATACATAATATAAGCAGTAACTTTTCCATTTTGTAGTGACATAACCTCATTCCACTGATCCTTTCTTTAATAGGAAATGTAGTTTCTATAGATGAGGGCTTTAAACTCCTTTTCAGTAACGCATGGCTTAATTTCTGCACTTTTTCATTTTTATTATAATTAGATTACAAAACATACACAGATCTCAGACAAACCAATCAAAACATCTTGAATGCAGCATTGTTATTGTCAGAGTAACACATTTTTCTTTTATTATTCCTACGCTGCTTTACATGCTTTTCATACTTGACTATTTTGTCTCGCCACCAGAGGGCGCCATTCTCAGTCAGCTGTCCGAGACAGACCAAGCAGCCAAAAACCAGAACAACCAGAACTACATTAACACCAGTGAGTCAACATGCACCACCTACTTTTCCTGTTAATGTAAACCGTGTTTTTAGTCATAGTTTCTGGTGAAAGTTTCTTGTAATATTTTGGTCATGTTTAGTATATCTTACACAAAACACACACAACATGTAAAACACACAGCATGTGATGACTTTTTTTTGTCCTGTCGTGTGTACACTCACTACTCAGTCACATGTTTGTGTGATAAACGCTTCATTGTCACGTTTGTCTACATTGTTGTAAAAGTAATCTTGTCCAATTCTTAGCCAGAAATTGGCATTGGTTTGAAAGAACTTTTAAAATGTGTGTAATGCATGGAAATTTTCTTTCTTTCTTTTTTAGTTCATTACCAGATCATGGGTGACACCAGCTCTGGTGCACCGTCCATCCCATCACCCACAGCTTCCTACTCTCCTTCCTCCAATACCTTCTCCTCATCTTCATTTTCTTCTTCCTCAGCTGCTTTTGCACATTCCTCTCCCACTAAATTTTCTTCTTCTCCTGCTTCTTCCACTTCCCCCTCCACTAACAACTCTTCAACTGCTTTTTTCCCTTCCTCCCCCACTAACGTCTCCTCTTACTCATCCGCTACCCTTTCCTCTTCCACCCCCGATGCCTTGTCCTCTTCCTCCTTCACTGGCATCTCCTCATCTCCCACTAATCCCTCCTACTCTTCCTCCTCCACTGTCTTCTCCTCTTCCAATACTTTCTCCTCATCTCCTCCTTCCTCCGGCATCTCCTCCTCCCTAACCAAATCCTCCTACTCTTCCTCTCCCCTCACCAGTGTATCAGTCTCTTCCTCATCCACTGGTGTTTCCTCTTCTTTTTCAAGCACCAATACCTCCTCCTCATCCTCCTCCGCTGCTTCGTCCTCTCGCCCCACCACTACCTCATCTTCTTTCTTCTCCAGCGATTCCTCAGACGAATTGAGACTGGTTCTGTTGGGTCGGACAGGATCTGGGAAGAGTGTGGCTGGGAACATCATTCTGGGCCGAGATGAGTTTAAGCTGCGTAGAGATGATGCCACTGGTGCAACCACCCAGTCGTGTGTGAAAGGAACAGCTGTGATCGGAAAGAAACGAGTCAGTACTATCTGCTTAATATTCCCATTTGCATTCATAGTTTGAATGATTGGCTACCCAAGGACTAGGACAATCTAGTAACGAGTATATGTGTTGCTATCTCAGGTGGCAGTGGTGGACACTCCAGACTGGTTCTGGCCCCCAGAGCAGCTGACAACCCATCTGTCCTCCTGTATGGAACTTTGTGCCCCGGGCCCTCACGCTTTCCTACTGTGTGTTCCTGTAACCCTACCTGGCCGCTCAAACTTGCATGACCTGAGTTTCCTAAAGAATTCCTTTGGCCCTGAAACCATCCTGCGCCATACTTTGGTCCTCTTTACGCACTCAGACAAGCTGAAGGATGGGAACGTGGAGGAATACATTGCAGCCAAGCGACCAGAGTTGCTAGAGTTGGTGGAGAAGTGTGATGACCACTACCATGTGCTGAAGCAAGAAAGGAATGAAGGGAACATAAAAGAGCTGTTGGAGAAGGTGGAGCAGGTTGTGAAGGAAAGTGGAGGAAGCCATTACAGCTACCAGGAACAGGGAGGGCTTGCCAAAGAAAGGTCGACACAGCTGAGGAAAAGTCGAGGGGGAGAGGACAAAATGGACCGAGCCAACTCAGCCACACTACATTCTCTGAAGGAGGAAGAGGAAGTAGAGCAAGAAGAGAAAAATGCAAAACCAGTGAAATCTGCAGTCTCGTCGGTTGCTTCTGTGCTCGGCTCTGTCCTCCTATTTGTTGGGCAGAAGGTGGGACAAGGTGCCAAGCAGGTGCCTAAGTTGGTGGCTGGAGGGGCAGTGCTAGGAGGTGCACTTGGGCTGTATGCCGGAGGACCTATAGGAGGTGCTGTTGGGGCTACAGCAGGATCTGCAGCTGCAGAGTACGGAAGACGAAAGTACAGTAAACCCAAAACAGACTGATGGCTAGTAATGGACAAATTACTGCTGCAATAATGCTCATAGTCTCTGCAATCTTTAATTCAATGCGAAAGCTGTTCTTTATTAATAAGAGTTAGCAATAAAACAGCTGTGTAGTGCAGCATTTTTGCACAGGTTAGTACACAGACTGCAGTGATTTCAGTGGTTTGTTCAATTGTGTCTGACAAAGTAAAGGCACGAGGAAGTTAAGAATCAGTAAAAACATGTTTATTTGTCTGTTGAAGACTTTTTATCCTAGCTGGACAGTTTGGGTTCACCGCTAATATATTATCCATCATTAAAGTAATGTATTATTAAAACCGTTGTCTGTTATCCTAAAATGTTGGTCTTTAAACAAAAACTTTAAACTGTTTTAAAAATAAAACTAAGGATCTCTGTTGTAAAGTGTCTTTTGTATGAGAAATTCTGATCTTGGTTTCGGTGATGAGGTAAGACTACCAGAAACCACTTCACTGCAAATGGACTTCCAGCAATCTTCTTGGTTGTATAAAAATGAAATTTCTAAATGGGAAACTACAGATGTTCTTCCGTGTTTTGTGCTGGCAGATACGGAAAATCAGTCTAAATTTACTGACACCGATTTAAATTTTGTTTTATTAAAAAAAAAAAATTTGAGTTCCTCAATTTTTGAGCTGAGTTGCAGTTTTATTTTGTTTCAGACTCTCAATTAATTGTGTAATCTTGTGCAGGAGTAGATTATGTTAGCGTATTTGTTAAGATGATACGCAATTGTTAATGCAATAGCAATTTTTTTTTTACATACATCTCTTTTATTATTAGTCTTATATTATTATTATTATTATTATTATTATTATTATTATTATTATTATCATCATTATTATTATATTACATTCCTGGCATTTGGCAGATGCACTTATCCAGAGCGACTTACAATTTATCTCCACCCATCCATGCATCCATCCATCCATCCATCCATCTATCTATTTTTATACAACTGAGCAATTGAGGGTTAAGGGCCCAGCAGTGGCAGCTTGGTGCACCTGGGATTCGAACTCCCAACCTTCTGATCAGTAGCCCAACACCTTATTATTATTATTTTTATTATTATTATTATTATTTGTAGTAGTAGTAGTAGTATTATAGCTGCCACTACTGGGCCCTTGAGCAAGGCCCTTACCCCTTTCTGCTCCAGGGTCACTGCATCATGGCTTACCTTGTTCTTTGACCATAACTTCCTAATGTGGGATAGGCAAAGAAAAGAATTTCACTGTGCTGTAATATGACAGATAAAGGCTTCACTTTAGTGAAGTGAAGACAGTATGTCCTTTGTACCGGTCATTCACAATGAAGGAGGCGTAGCTTCTGTGTGTCAGTGAAAGTGTCATCTCTGTACCTGCCGGTCCCTCTGGAGGAAGTATACCTACTTCATTGAACAGTAATGCTTTCATAACAAATACCACATGATGGCTTTCTGTTTGCTCATATCATGCCATGTTAAAATATGCCATTTAAAGCTAGCGGGACAATGGTGATATTAGCATGAAGTCTTTGGTGAGAAAACTGGATACATTAAAGGACTAAAGCATGCTGCAGCAGAGATTTACACAGAGGTCAAGCAAGGGCTAAATCGCACTGGCGCCACTATCAGCAAGCAGTCGAAAAGGCATGGTGGGTAATGTAGGAAACGTTTAACTAAAGATAAAATAGACCAACATGATGATGAATAATCTGTAAACTTGGATGGCAGTAGAAAAAAAATAAACCTTGCTAATTACAAAGATTAATATGAAAGTTGTTCAGGATGGATTTTTCCTTTAAGCCTGATGTTTTTCTAGATAGTGGTCATACTGGAAAATAAATGTATGACTGTAGGGCTAAACTGAAACAGCTCTTGTTCGATGGTCAGCTGCTTTAATACACTGAATATTGGATTGCTGAACACACACCAGATGCTTTTTGTATAATTTACAGTGTCTGGGATGCAATGTATTAAACCCAAACAGCTGACCCTTTGACCCTGTTTTCCAGTTCTGTTTGACTCTGTTTTTCCAGTGTAGCACTAGACATGTGTGTGTGTGTAGCTCTTCGTGGCATGTGACCCTGGCTAGAGGAAGTGCTCCGTGTCATCAGGGATGTCGTAACTGCGGCAACCACAGCAGGAATGATGAAATGTAGCAGGTGGCCCAGCACTGTGCCAGCAAAGAGGGTGTGGTGCCCAGAATGCTTTGCTCCAGGGCACGAAGGGCACTAGCAGAGAGGTTTATCTCTGTGGTACAGACCGCTCTGCCGCCCTCACTCCAGCCCCCTTAAGGCTTCGAATATCAGAGTCTAGAGAAGGAGGTGTACATGCTGTCCACGTTGCTTACATAACAACTTAGCTCAAATGATAACATCCCATCTAAAATGATACTCAGGATGAGAAACGGAGGCTGTGGCTCTTTTGTGGCCTGCGTTACACACTTATGCAAGTTTCTCTTCCTTCTGGGATGTGGTGTGTGTTGTCAGAGAAACCGCTTGGTGGTGATTTTCATTTAGCTTTTTTTTTGTTGCTTTTTTCAGTAAACTCCTTCCCATGATCTGTGTCAGGAAGTGGGCTGGCTGCTGATGAGACAGCACCAACTGAACACCGCTTCCTGGACACCTGATAGAGGAGAAGAAAGGGCAGTAAGGAACACTAGTAGAGCCACCAGCATAGTCGTGTAACTTCTGCTGACCCCCAAGGTACCTGACCACAGCCATGACTCCTGGCAGCAGTGTGGAAGAAAAAAAAAAAAGCCTCAAATGCTGGATTTTTTTTCACACGTGTCCTATTCTTCCACCACTATCATGGATGAACCATGTCCGGTTCCAGGACGCCGTCTAGTGTTTTCCCTTGACTCCTTTTTCATGCTGGAGTTGCTCATTTCTTTGTTGTTTTGTTACGTTTGGCAGTTTACTGCAATAAATCTTTTAACTAGTCACTCAATTCCCATATCTCATATGCCAGACACAATAGCAGGCTTGAGAAAGATGAGTTAAGGATGGGATAATATACTTGTATGTTTATATACCACACCATTACCCATATAGGGCTATTAACATATACATTCTACTTATTTAAAAATAAGCAGTTGACTAAGCATTAAAGAACTATTAGCAGCACAAAAGCTCCTTATAAATTAATGATGGATGAAGGGTCCAATATCTACATTAGTGTCTAGGAGGTTTTTCTGACTTTCTCTGAACTAGCTGAGAGGAAGTGGATAGAGATGTAGCTTTGAAAGCACTCTTCTACACAACGCTGTTCATGTTCAACTTCCTCTGCCAGGATGCAAGGATTTTATTCAAATTGTACAAAATAAATCTTCAAAACAATAACAGGAAGATGTTTTGAAAATTGGGATTACCGAGTAGTGTTAGCAAAGTGTTAATGGTGTATAAAAAAAAAAGACATACTTCCTGTCAGTTAGTCTTGTAGACATGACTGTAGAATTGAATTTGTCTACCTTCAAATCATTTCAGCTTATCAACATGTATTTTCACGACTAAAAAGCTTGACTTGACTTGACTTAGCCTGCTTTTAGCATCTGCCTCACTGTTTTCCCACCTCTAATAAATATATTATTGTTAATGTTTAACCTCCTAAACACTTCACTAATAAATATAAGCTAGATTTCCAAACTTCAAGAATTAATCTAATCAGAGGCCAGAATGCAACAAAATGGCTTCCATTGTTTTAGCTGTTACACGAAAAGAACTATAACTAAAATACCTCAACTCAACTGTAAAATAAAAGTTGGAAGACGATAAAAAACTGATATCAAGAAATAAAGGTTGATGGCTATCATCTTAAGAGATATTTAGAAAATTAAAAACCTACCGTGTACGCAGCTCTAGACTGGTGGCCATCTTGGATGGCTTATGACCTTTGGCCTAAAATCAGTACCATTAAACAATAATCTTGAAGGTAAAGTTGCTAAATCATTCTTTAAAAAGTGAATTAAAATATATAAATGAAAACATATTTGTAATTTTGTAGAAGAATTTAGGCTAACACATTTAACTTTGGGATTATTTTGTTATTTTTCTATACAAAGTTGCAGCTGATTTCTTTTATTTCAGAATTTTTGTGGTGGAAATTTCCAGAAAATGAATCTTCACCTCTTTACTCTGTGCAGTCTGAGTCTTAAAGATTACTCAGCGTTTATATTTAATAAAAAATGCCGTCTCAATCAGCTATTAGCATACTTAAATATTAGCTAGTTTAGCGCTTCAGTACAAAATCCAGTAAAACAAGAAGCTGACTTAGTCAAGCATACACACACACACACACACACACACACACACACACACACACACACACAGTACACAAATTCCATTTTAGACTAGTTTGGACGAAAGGAGGACTTAAATATATGAAATTATTATATAATACATTATTATAATACTCCTGAAATGTGATCCAAAAACTTTCATAAACAGGATTTACTAAAGGAAATAGAAGAAATCCATTATTGACAGGAAATAGTTCTTCTACATTATTAGAATCAAATTCTGAAGCTTAACAGCAATTCTGACACAAGTCTATTGTTAAAAATATATTTCAGCTCTTTTCTTAACTGAATAATCAAATCTGTAAGTCATTCTTGGCAAAGGTGAAACTGTAAGCAATTGCCATGAAATACCAGAAAAAGTACCAGTCATGATACCAGGAACTTCTCACGTCTTGTGCTCTAGGAGTTATTCTCATGTCTATTTTTAACAATAATAGATATTCTAATCATTGATTTAAAATTCCTCACTCCAGATGCTAATTTTGCTAATAGTGAAAGATGTCGATGGTTCTATCTAGTTTTTTTTTTTTAGGTGTTTGTTATATACCGTATGCCAGGACATTCCCTGGAAAATATATATATATTGTGTATGAATAACTTATGATATGATAAAACTTACATTTAACGTATGCCAGAAGATTAGAATGTTTCACTTTTTCATTTTAATTTTTACAGAAAAAGCGTTAGCCATTTCCATAACAATCCTTTAACCAATCCTAGCTAGAATCAGTATTAGTAACTAACGGACCTAACTTTATATCTTTATTAGCTTTGTTATTATCAACATTAAACATTCGTTTAACTTTGGTGTTGAGGAAGTTGTTTGACTTTGCTGTGGCTTCAGAGGCAGAAATTCAAGAGAATTTGAGATGTTGACAAGTATGACTTGACTCTTGCTGTGTCACAGAGCAAGATAACACATTCAGTCAACGGTGCTTTACCCTATTCCACATCCACAAGCTCATAGACATCCACGAATAAAATCAGCGTAATTCTTAGCAATGGGGGATTCTGTTGCCCCAGAGGTGGTAAGTGCACTACATTTACACCCCTTTGCTATCAAAGCTTGATGTAGACCTACTGTAGACCTTTCCACAAACCTGATTATTCTTCATCTTTATCTGCTACTACTTTCACACAATTTCTATTCGTTTCTGCTGTCTGTGATACACAATAGTACAAAGGTCTCTAAATACACAGCTTGTTTATTTTTTCTTAACTTCAAAGTGCCACAACATTATGACAGTCAGTGTGTGTGAGCCAAACATGATTATCTCAGATACTTATAATGAATCTGCACACAATAAAACAATTCAAATATTAAAACGTCTCAACTTAAACAGTTATGGTGGGAAATAACCAACACCTAAGTTCAAACATCATAATAATAATAATAATAATAATAATAATAATAATAATAATAATAATAACAATAGACTATTCCACAAAAAAACAGCACACACACACAAAAAAAAAAACCCACACACACACACACAGAAATGCACAGTATATATATATATATATATATATATATATATATATATATATATATTATATATATATATATATATATATATATATTTGACCAGCCTGTTCCTCTTTTTGTCAGTTTGTGTTCCAGTGTTTGAACATGATGTCACAGGTGATGTCACCGGTGGTATCCGGCAGCCATAACAGTCTGTATTTGTTCCTTCATTTTTTCCATCATCCCTTCGCTGACGCTCGTCTTAACAATCCCTGAATTCTGCGAGCCTAAATTCTCCTCACTGTCCGTGTCGCCATAGCAACTGGAGCCGGGTGATCCAGTCAGAGCAATGACGGAATCAGTAGAGTCTCTGTTACGGTGGGAAGTGACTAACGTCAGGCGAACAGCAGGAAGTGGGGACGTGATTTGAGACGGCGATGTGCTGTCTGAGGCACACCCCAGGTGCAGGACGTGGCTGCAGTCTTTGTGGTCATTGCCCATCATTTCATTCGCGCCTTTCGTCTTGCTCTTGTCCTCCTCTGTGCTGTCTGTCAGGCTGTGTTCGCTGCTGTCATTGGCCTGGTCATTCAGCAGCTTCACCAGGAAGTTGATGTACTTCATGGCAAGCCGCAGGATCTCGTTCTTGCTCAGCTTCTTGTCTGGTGGGTGTGTGGGGATGAGCTTTCGGAGCTCTGAGAAAGCACCGTTCACGTTCTGCTGACGCCAGCGCTCGCGGCTGTTGGTGAAAACACGCCTGGCCAGCTTCTGAGGAGGACCTGAGAGGGAAACACAAACACGAACACATCACATGACAGCAATACAGTACATGGTGTACAGAATCCACAAAAAACATGACATATAGTAAAGCTCATGTAGGTGATTAAAACATAACCAAAACCATGACACACATGCAGCCAGGGGTGACTGGTCTAAACTTTCAAAAATAAAAATACAAGAATTCTTATTATGCCATCAATCTGATCTTGTGATTTAATGCATTGCTTAACTGTAATAGTTCCATTGTCAACATATTAATAGATATTAGATTTTAGCCTCCCATTTAATTGCATGAAAAACCCTCAATGCCTACAGGCTACATCTTCAGCAGTGATAAGAGGAGTGATTGTGAAACTGTACATGTGTAGGGAATGACCATTCCACTGACATTAAACTGGAACTGTACTGTTACTAAAGCCAATGCTGATTCCAGGAAACAGCAAACTTTTTAAAGAACTGAGCCATATTTCTAGAAGTTTAAGTTCTGACTCGTTTCTACAAGTTTAAGCCTCATTAAATGGCAGTTTTTATAAAACACTTAAATTGCCTGAGATTTAATTTCTAGGTGATAAAATAACACCATTTCTGCTGTAGTGATGTGCTGCAGAACTGGTATACAGATAAAGCAGCAATTTTATGCATGAGGGTAAGTTCTTTAAGGGGAAACAACACCAAAACCACCACCATGTTTAAACAGTAATTCAATATCATGGCAAAATTTATATGAATCCTAATGAACATTTGATTAGATTTCCATTCATTCCATTGTATATTCTATATCTATGATCATTAACACTCCAACTGCTCCTGAATTCTTTTTCCCAGATGCCAAAAAAATCGAATTCATGCCTGTTTTGGGGTGTCCATCTTCAGCATTACACTTCTTTAACAGTGGCGCTTAATGACTCTTATGGAACTAGACTTCCAAGGTTTTAAGAATTTGTAGCTTTTCATAAGTATGTCTATTTTACTTAGCCTACTAGAAGCAATATATTCATAGAAAACCCCGATAATTTTTTTTTCTTACACAAATGTTCAAAGAAAAATCTTGGGTGGAGAAAGGTGTCGGGAGTTCTGTGTGATCAGAAAATATCAGCGAGAATCAAGGGGAAGGTGTACAGGACAGTGGTGAGACCGGCCATGCTGTATGGTTTAGAGACAGTGTCACTGAGGAAGAGACAGGAGTCAGAGCTAGAGGTAGCAGAGCTGAAGATGTTGAGGTTCTCTTTGGGAGTGACAAGATTGGACAGGATTAGGAACGAGTACATCAGAGGGACAGCTCATGTTGGACGTATGGGGGACAAAGTTAGGGAGACCAGATTAAGATGGTTTGGACATGTTCAGAGGAGGGAGAGTGAGTATATTGGTAGGAGAATGTTGGACATGGAGCTGCCAGGCAGGAGGCAAAGAGGAAGGCCAAAGAGGAGGTATATGGATGGAATAAATGAGGATATGAAGCTAGTGGGTGCAAGTGTTGAGGATGCAGAAGATAGGGATAGGTGGAGAGAGATGATTCGCTGTGGCGACCCCTGAAGGGAAAAGCCGAAAGAAGAAGAAGAAGTTGAAATTAAACGGTGATATCAAACCCATTTCTGATCTCTGAGATGCTCCAAGTGCTCGTTCATAAGCATGTAATATTTGAAGGTGTTATCTTTAACCACTAAAATTCTGTGGAGATTTATATCTACAGAGGTAATGTTACATTGAAAGCCAACAGAGTCCTGACTCGTTTTATATCAGATTTGCGGCCATAAAACAATTCATTTGTTTATACTGATTGAAAAATATCCCATAGGTAGTTGAATGGAACACCAGTTTACTGATAAAAATGCTTGATTTTAACCATTAATGACATTGTGAACATTAAAGTTGACTAGAGTGGAAGTTCTCAAACTTTTTACAATCTGGAAAAAAAAAAGTAAATGAAAAGCGTTTTAAAAAATTAGCCATACTATTTAATGATGCACAATAACTTTGATGACTATTTATTTTGGCGAGAGATTTAAAATAGGTTTTCTGTATGGAAGATTAATTAAAAAAAACATTTCAAAAAGCTCATAGGACTGATTTTGTTCTTTATTAAATTCTCATTTGAGATTAGTCCACATGGTTTATAGTAAAAAATAGTGGTGCTTCTCATCACTATAACACAGTAAAACAACGATAGTTATGCTTCCTGGACCCTTGGCGTTCCCCAGACCCTATTTTGCAAATCACGGGACTAGAAAAACCACTAGAATTTTATAACTTACAATCAGTGAGATCCAGTTCAAAGTGGGTTGATGGTCTTCTTTTAACACGGTTGTTGCTGAAGAAACCATAACTACTGGATGGACCAAGGAAAGAACTGCAAGAGTGAAAACCAAAAACCGATTAAATTAACAAAATAAGGTATATTTTATCTGAAAACCAGCCGCACATGGTATTTGTCATCTTGTAATTTGCTCCCAAGCAGGAACAAAAACAGGCTGTTGTAGCAAAATTACACAGTTTAACCACCAAGAAAAGAAATCCATAAAAAGCAATTATCGGGGCTTTGATGAGTTCCTGTGTGACTTCCTGTGTTTTGATTGAGATGATGTGACCAGTCAAGACCTGACTTCATTACATCAGTGCATTGAACGACGGAGAGAGTCGATGGAGCTCTTTAGCTTGCACCAGACACAATTCAGGCTGTCTCTTAAATTAGAACCTTTTCTACATAACTGTTTTCCTTGAAGTATTTTGAGGAACTTGACCTCATTAGGAACAGACACTCATTGAAGATATACAGATCATATGCCTAGGTTTGGTCCACTCGATGTTTTTTTTACTTAGACTGTTGGAGAAAATATTTACCTTTCCTTTCCACTTACAAATTTTTCTAATTTTTTCACCAAGTGTGCAAAAAAAAAAAAACAGGAACTTTTGCATGATGGTCCTTCAATCAGCCTGCACACTTCTCTTGCACAATATAGAAATTGTATAATAGAATTTCAGTACTTACTTAACAGCAGTAGAAAGTGTATAGCATGGCATTGCTAGGGAACAAAAGAAGGCAGACAAATGCTTGTCTTGTGCAATAAGTCATGGGTTGCTGCTGTAGTAATCAGTTGCTTTTTTTTTTTTTTGCCCCAATTTCCCGAAAACATTGTAAACACAAAGACCAAGAGAAGTTCATTCTGAATGGTGAAACGTCAATGTGGCACCATTACAAACTGCTAATGCTGCCTTGTTTATCGGGCCTTGGGTGTCGATAAATGAAGCTTCGTCAATAACCTTTAAACCGATCTTGATTGTAACAGCCGAATGCCTCAGTTTTGTCACACAGGCATCGGAACCGGAGAAAATGTTTGGTGAGAGGCAGTTGTCTTTTTAATTTCTTAGGCGCAAAACAGTTAAAGAAATAGGTCCAGCTATGCTAAATGCACAGACTAAGCAAATTAAATAATGCTTATTAAATAAAGTTAAGAATATTCCTGGGGGGCACGGTGGCTTGGTGGTTAGCACGTTTGCCTCACACCTCCAGGGTTGGGGGTCTGTTTCCCGCCTCTGCCATGTGTGTGTGGAGTTTGCATGTTCTCCCCGTGCCTCGGGGGTTTCCTCCGGGTAGTCCGGTTTCCTCCCCTGGTCCAAAGACATGCATTGTAGGTTCATTGGCATCTCTAAATTGTCCGTAGTGTGTGATTGCGTGAGTGAATGAGAGTGTGTGTGTGCCCTGCGATGGGTTGGCACTCCGTCCAGGGTGTATCCTGCCTTGACCCCCAATGACGCCTGAGATAGGCACAGGCTCCCCGTGACCCGAGAATAGATCGGATAAGTGGTAGACAATGAATGAATGAATATTTCTCTTCTAGGGTCTTCAAGGGTATTTAAGCTAATATCCTGCCATCAGCTGTATTAGCTAAAGACTGAGTCTTACTAGCTGCTTACCTGCTCATAAGATATATCATGAATACTACAACGTTTGTGTATCCATGATTATTAACTGACTATAAACTGTTGTAGCAAGGACATTATTTACATTTACATTATTTGCTGTCCAGTGTTACCCAAATGAGGATGAGGTTCCCTTCTGAGTCTGGTTCCTCTCAAAGTTTCTTTCTCATATCATCTCAGGGAGTTTTTTTTCCTCGCCACTGTCACCTCAGGCTTTCTCATTAGGGATAAATGTTAATGATAACTTAATAACGTTATCATTTTTATTCTATGTTTCCATACTTCTGTAAAGCTGCTTTGAGACATTGTCCATTGTTAAAAGCGCTGTACAAATAAAGTGAATTAAAAATTCTGTCTAATCTGTGCAATCATATAATCAAATCATTTCTATTTAGTGTAGTTTTATAATATGTGATTGATCACTTATGAATGCTTATGACTCATATATACACTTGTTTATTGCAGGTTAATTTCCTCCCATTATGCACAATATTCTATTATTCCTCTGACATACATATTGGCTATTCTTAAAATTATGTAATATATAAACCTATTTTATTATACGAACATTAGGAAACACACTATTCTATTCTATTCTATTCTATTCTATTCTATTCTATTTTTTTAAAGCTGTCGTGTGCGAAAAAAATCTTGTGTTCATCTTATGTACAAAGACTAATTTTCATATACATATAAATAACTGGATGAATCTTGTAAAAAGCGGAAAGTCGATGCAAAAAAATTAGAGCTGTGCCAGTTTTTGCTCGTGTAAAAGTGAAAACTGAATGTTAATTGCTCTAAATACTCCTGATATAGGTATATTTGTTCTATAGTGTTTTCTTTGGTGACACATTATAACCCAAGAATCCGAGAAAAAGGAAAAGTAACTATTGAGGTTATGATGCACAAGATTCAAGGACTGAGCTAACAGTTAGGCTTTAGCTTCCATCCATCTCACAGGGAAGTGAAATCCAATCCAAAGCCAATCAAAAGCCAAATCCAAAGCCAATTTTCATGCCTTGGATGATTGACTACATTTAGGTCATGTGATATCATGATATATAAAATAAGAGGTGATCTGAAAATTTAGCAGTATGAGTGCTTACCTGTTGAATAAAGGGTGTCCAGGTAGGTATTGGTGAGGCAGTAGAGCTCTAGGTGGAGGCACCGAGGCTGTCGGACCCCCTGATAGGGCAGCTAGCTGTGCCAGTCGAAGCTCTCCAGGCCCATGTGGCACTGTGGGTATGGGGTGAAGGGTGGTGAGCTGTGCAGCAGGCATCGGGATCGGGGGCAGAGGAGGTTTACTGTGAGCCAGACTGATCACTGGGATGTTAGGTGGCAGTGGAGCAGGGGATGAAGAAGGAGGAGAGGAGAGGGCGATGGTGGAAGTAGAACTGGATGTGGACGTGGAAATGGAAGAAATGCTTGTGTTTGGGGATGAGGTAGCAGGTTCAGCTGCCATTGCATTCTCCTCTCCATTGGCCATCTCAGTAAGCTGCGATGTAGCTGGACTGCTGGGGTTTGTGCTAACGCTACTCTCTGTACCGTTAGCCTCATTTGCTGCAGGGCTGCTGGTGCATGGAGAGTGAGTGTGTGGAGGAGTTAAGGGGTCAGTCAGTGACAGAGCAGGGGAGGGGGATACAGTGGGCTCCAACTTCTCCATCATGGTCTTCTTCTTTCAGTCTCTCTCTAGCTACAGAGCTTGAACTCTTCTTTACTGTCACACACTCTATAGCGTTAAACGTCTTTTCGTCCTGGCTTGTATGGATCAGTGCATGTTGATAACATCTCTCAGAAGCTTCGCTTAGTCTTCCTTGCGATGCCTCAGTCAGGGAATCCGCGATGTTTATTCTGCAGATCCCAGTGATATTTTCAGTTCAAATGCCACTCAGGGGGTCTAAACAAACACAGAGATCATCAGAAGCTGCAGAAATGTGAGACTAAATCGGCATCCATGACCTGCAGGAGTACAAACACGTGCCTGTGGTTTTATTACTGTGGATCTACCTCTAACATTAGTTATACTACAGGTGAATATGTTAATGCTGATGTTTTTATAAGAATTTTATTAAATATGTGTACATTTACATAATTTATTAAACTGAAAAATCTGTCACAAATTCAACAATTATCAACATTTTGATCAACGTCTCCTTAATATGCTATAAATAAACTGCTCAAGTAAAATATCACACGTTCAGTTATGTTATGTTTACTATATCTTTTTACACTGAAAGTCACTGGATGCAAAACATTTGGGAATAATAATCCTTTATGAAAACGTCTATAGTTTATTTATTTATATTTAAATTATGTCACCTTTAATATTTGGGTCTTACATGCATGCTTAATCCAGACATCACATTTTTGCCTTGTAACAAGGCAATATGATCCCCATTTCATCACATCATTTGCAAATATATTTCAGTATTTTCAGTATAATTCAAGGAACAAAAACAAGCTATTTGATTGGCCACTTAAATAGGCAGATTAATGAGTTTCATGTAATAGTGATCACCGTTCCTTCTCCCATAAATATGAAAATACAGCATTACATATAAATCAGGGCAAACTCAACATTATTGTGTCCTATTGAACCAGTGTTAATGTATTCATTGATTGAGAATTAAAGCACTTTTGTACGTCGCTCTGGATAAGAGCATCTGCCAAATGCCAGAAATGTAAATGTAAATGTAAATATAAATGTCAACATGTTATTCACTTTGGTCACAAGTGGCAAATAAAACAATGTGCGCGCTGATGACATGTTTCGGCGAGAATAATTACGCGAGGACTGGTGACAGAAAAATTCACCCGGCCTTGAATGATTCATGATTTGCTTTTGCAATCTAGATCCTTCCCCTTTTTCCTCCCTCGTCCTCTTTCTCAGATGCCTACTTCCATTCACCGAGGGTGTTTCCCCTTTCTGTTTAACCTTATAAATATATATTCCTTATTATTGTGGGGTTTTTAAGTTAGTTAGTATATATATAAAATATGTACATGTGTCTAGGGAAAGACACTGTAATGCATGATCTCATTCCAACTTAAATTAGAAACGTTCAAACCGTTTACATTAGACACTGGATCTGCTTTGGATCTTTACTTTACATTCATTGCTAATTACTAAAGAATTAATTGCTGGTATATAGAATTAAGTCTCTCATGGTACTGGTACTGTCTGAATTAATCATGGCAGGTATTTAACGGTAAGTATTTGGAGTCTGTTCTTGTGTTAATGCTCTTCATGTTATTCTTCATGTCATGTGGATGCCATTTTGCAGTGTCAAAAATATATAAAATAATAAAAGATACCCGTGATATAACAGTGTCATAATTAGGTATTCTCCTAACACATACAGCATTAATAAGTATTTATTACTGAAAGTCTACTCACAGTGAAATTTAATTCCTTTCTGTAGACATTATACTGCATAGACTTTTGCTTGTGAATATAAATAAATGATTTATAATACAATAATGTATAATAGTGTATAGTTTACTACACTTCAAGTACTTATTTCTGTTTTGTATTAAAGATGACTGTTTTTTATTATTATTATTATTATTATTATTATTATTTATTATTATTATGTACATAAATAAAATATTTATTATTACCTATTTAGTAGAAGTGTATTAAACAGCATAAAAAACCTGAAAACTCTGAATAAGTCGTAATCTTCATATTTTACGTTTCTATCTTACAGTTATTTTTTAACACATATACGAGCGTATAAGATTAAAATGACAAAGTGTGTTTTAACCTTGATTTAAAAACATCTGCGTTCTCTTGTACACGGTGTAGTCCCTAATTAACTGGCCACTCAGCATGTACTTGCCCATTTAAGCGTTACATGTGGTTACTGCACCATACGGTTCAAGGTTTTAGCTCGTCACATGTAAATATGTATCACTCATATTTAATAAAATATTAAAACAGTTCAGTTCTTCAGGCGTCTAACAACAGACGATAAAGTCAACTTCCTTAATAGCCTCATTGAGAGCTTCCTTAAGGTACTTACCATGTTTGTGGACAGAATGTTAATCACACCTTCACACTCGTGCACGTTGGACTCTCCACGATTGGTGTGTGTCCTCATGTCCTCGAGCGTCTGTCTTCTGGGCGATAAACGCAACGTCCTATTCCATCACGCCTTCCATTCCCTCCTCACTAACTTTCTCTCTCTCTCTCTCTATCTCTCTCTCTCTCTCTCTCTCTCTCTTGCTCACTCACTCTCTCTCTCTCTCTCTCTCTCTCTCGCTCAGTTTTTGTATGTTCACCTTCCTGTCTTTTAAGCTACAACAGAATGAGCGCTAAACACTAAAACAACCGACTAGTATCACATCAGTGACTAGGAACAAATCAACAAATTGGAAAGAATACAAAAGAACACAAATCTGGTTAAAGTTCTGTGGGTTCTGGTGTGTTATTTATAACCTAATGTGTAAATGCAGGTGTTGGATTTAGTGTCCAAGCACTGCTCCCCCTCTCTCTCTCACTCTGTTTCTCTCTCTTTCCTCTCTCTTTCTTTCCCCTACCTTCTAATCCCACAGCAGACATGGTACTCCAGTTGGTTTTGCTTTAGGTGGGAATGTATTGGACTTTACAGAAAAAAGGGAGAGAGACAGTGAGAGTGATGGGTGAGAGAGAGAGAGAGAGAGAGACAGACAGACAGACAGACAGACAGAGTGAGAGACACAGACAGAGAGAGAGAGAAGGGAGGGAGAGAGGGAACAGTTTTCCGCTCTCTGCTGGACAGGAGGATGTACTCACACAATATGGTGAGTGCTGATAAGAGACTCAAAAACCGCCTGCGGACCTTAGATAAGGAAACATGCCCCACACCACCACCACCCCCGTTATACCCCCCAACACACACACGCACACACACACACACACACACACAAACACACACATCTCTCCCTGCATGGTCAGTCCTGGACTCTAGAGGTTCTTGGATCACAGCGAGAAGGAAGCTGGCTTTACATCACAATTGAATAACACAGAAGATGGCTGCACACACTGAACACACACACACACACACACACACACACACACACACACACACACACACACACACACAAAACATGCTTTTCTTACTATACTTATGAGGACCTTCCACTAACATAATTAATAGCATAACATAATAGCAGATAATTAATGGTAAGTTACACCTAAACCTAATCCTAACCTTAGCTTTAGTAACCATAAGGAACATTATGACTTTATTTTATTTGTTTAATTTTTTTTCTTTCTAATAAAAGCAGCAGTTTTGTTAAAAATGGAAAAATGGGACCAGCAAAATTTCCCCACAGGGGCAAAACTGTCAGATATTTCTATCCTTGTCATGGGATTTGGTCCCCACAAATATGTGAAAACATGCGCATGTCTATACCCAAAAACACACACACACACACACACACACACACACACACACACACACACACAAATTAATTATTATAATTATTTTGTACATCATCATGCATGGATTAAAAAAATAATGAGCAATATTTTGTGTATTATTCATAATAATTCATAATAAATTCATTATTATTAATTATTAGGAAATCTGCATGCAACATGTTCACTTCAATTTTTAAAAGAATTCAAAGCTCGTGTTGAATTATTTTACTAACTCATTAATCAAACCCAAAGTGACTTTTTTAGGCTTTCAGATGAGCCTCTGTAGAAATTTGTTTAATCTAGCTGTTCAACCTGGAGTCATGTCTGTAATAGAAACTGCTTGTTACGGGATTCTACTCAGATGAGTTCGCCAGGGTCAGAGGGCAGAAGATTTTGCATTTGAAACCTATTTACTTCAATTCATTAACCCACTTTATACTTAGAATTGATTCAAAATGAATATTATTTGATATGACTGTCTGTTACTTGAGGATTTCTGATCTTCTGCTGCATGTTTAACACCTGTGGTTCCAGCTGAGTGCATGCTGCATTGGAGTAGCTTTGTGTCTCCGCGGATTTGCCTATGTGTTAAATTAAGCCTATGAGAGCGTCTTAAAGTGCAATTCCTTTGAGAGATGCATTTCTCCATTTCTAAATATAAATGCTCTAGGCGTATAATAGACTCTCTAACGCCCAGGTCAGACCAGCAGCCTGCCCGCAGGGTTTCAATAGACCTTTGCATGCGTACAGACTTCAATTCCCATGGGCCTGAGCAGAACACCTGGAGGAAACTGATTCTAATTATAAGGTCAAATGAAGCAGAGACTACACTAAATTACTGTAATATATAGTAACGTGCCATTATGTTACTATATCACATTTTTCAAGAAAAATAAACCTATAAGTGCAAAATATGGAGTTTATTACTGCACATACAGTGATGTTTGTAATTACAGCCTACTTCACAGCTCTTCTTTCTTATCTTATCAGATTAATAAATTATAACCTTATTAACAACAAATCTGTAACTACAATTTACCTTGAAAAAAATCATTTGCATTAATGTTCACATCCATTTAACGCCTCATGGTTGAAATATGCTCCTCCATGAGAGTGAAATATATTCCAAGATTTTCCCAGCATTTAATTATCATCTGAATTTTCTTAAGATACTAATAATAACTTCACGGTTTCATGTTAGTTGCACATATGCGTTGTTATACACTTCTCAGGATGCTCCCATGCAGAAAATATGAAACCTGTGCAGAAGTCAGATACAAAAATGTGTATTAAAAGTTTGTAGTAACTGACCGATGACTGAAGTGTAGTTTGGAACAGCCACAATATCCACAACAACCACACACAACATCCACTACCTGCCACAATAATCACACCCTGCCACAACATCCACAACAAAATGTCACAACATCCACAACAACCAGCCATAACATCCACAACCTGCCACAACCACACCCAGCCATAACCTCCACAACAACCAGCCACAACATCTACAACAACCAGACACAACATCCAGCCACAACATCCACAACAACCAGGCACAACATCTACAACAACCAGCCACAACATCCAGCCACAACATCCAAATTGTAGTTTGGAACAGCCACAATATCCACAACAACAACACACAACATCCACTACCTGCCACAATAATCACACCCTGCCACAACATCCACAACAAAATGTCACAACATCCACAACATCCACAACAACCAGGCACAACATCCACAACAACCAGCCACAACATCCACAACCTGCCACAACCACACCCAGCCACAACCTCCACAACAACCAGCCACAACATCTACAACAACCAGACACAACATCCAGCCACAACATCCACAACAACCAGGCACAACATCCACAACAACCAGCCACAACATCCACAACCTGCCACAACCACACCCAGCCACAACCTCCACAACAACCAGCCACAACATCTACAACAACCAGACACAACATCCAGCCACAACATCCACAACAACCAGTCACAACATCCACAACCAGCCACAACAACCAGCCACAACATCCACAACATGCCACAACAACCATAACCTTCTTAACATCCACAACAACCAGCCATAACAACCACAACATCCAGCCACAACATCCAAAACAACCAGCCACAACATCCACAACCAGGCACAACATCCACAACAACCAGCTACAACATCCACAACCTGCAACAGCAACCACAACAACCAACCACAACATCCACAACAAACAGCCACAACATCCACAACCTGCCACAACGACCATAACCTTCTTAACATCCACAACAACCAGCCATAACAACCACAACAACCAGACACAACATCCAAAACAACCAGCCACAACATCCACAACCTGCCACAACATCCACAACATCCACAACCTGCCACAACAACCATGACCTGCCACATCATCCACAACAGCCACATGAGTTTCATAACAGCATTGCTTTTTTTTTCTGAAAGCCTAAGCGCACAGAAAACATCCACCCAAATTCAACCACAAATACCAGTATTTACAGAACACAGGGGCAGAGCAGCCACAATCTGTGTGAGTCATTGGGTATTTCTGCTTAAATATATATGCTTAGGTATATTTTTTGTATGTCCTTAATGCCCCTGTGCTATAAGCATGGATGCTAGACAACCATATTCTGTGTACTTTTATTTGTAAAGGTTAATTTTTAAGAGTAACGAGTGCTGAATGACTGAATGATTAATCATGAAGTCATCTTCACGATGGTGTGAGGAGGATGAGCTTAATGAGAAAAGCTAAGCATAGGCTTAGAATATTTATGACACAGAGAGATCTTTAAAATTCTTTAAAGAACTGTATTTGTGTGATAGTCACAGAACAGGAAGTAGGCCCAAGCTCATCACCTCATCTATGGAAGATTGTGGCATGGATCTGGTGCACTTACCATTATTGATGGAGTAGAAATTAAAGCACAAATAGAACTGGTTTGAGGAATGGTGCTAAAAATCTGTTTAGGTTTTCAGGACAAGAATGTGAAATGATCTTTACAGGCCACCCGTATATATAAAAAAGACTCAAAAATCACTCTAACACAATCAGGAAATAAAAATGGCTGGACTACAGACTTGGCAGAGCATCAGCATGGGATGATACCCAACATCTTTAGCCAAAGACATCAAAGTTATAACAACAAAATACTAAAGCCAGTATTGTCTCCTAAAATTAAATGGGCATCCACCTGATTTAAAGGTGTTAAAGCTCTTCCTTTAAATCAGGATTATGCAGGATTAGTCCAAATAATTTAATATGTTTAAGTAAATGGGTTCAATGATTTTTGAATAAACCAATTCCCATGTACACAACTTTCACCTCCAGAAGCTAGCTAATAGAGTTCAACTAGAGTTAGCATTAGCAATGACTATCATGACATCGCTTCAGTCAGCCCTTCAACAGTATAAACTGGCAAAAGTCTGCACATTTATGGAAATGGGGAAGAGGAAATAAGCTGTCCTGTTTTTCTTTTATAATGAGCTCTAATAAGCTTTTAATCACCAGTGTTAGCATTATTAGCTGCACTAAAGTTAGCTGTACATACTCTATTTTGTAACTTCAAAGCAGTTTTGTGTACACTGCTTTCCAATGTTTTTCTCTGTCAGATCATAAGCTGATTATAAGGTCATTGCTTAAACTTTTTTAAAATAAATATTTGCAACGTATTTCATCGATTATGTAAAAATAATAATAATAATAATAATAATAATAATAATAATAATAATAAATAATAATAATAACTTATTATTAATATTATTATGACCTTTAAGGTCTCTCAGGACAGAGGACTTTATAATTTTTTTTACATTTTTAATTAATTAATTAATTTTTTTTTTTCAGCAAAGTCTGTAAGATGACAAGTTGCATTCTTTTCTGTATTTTATCTTTACTATAATATAAACGATAAAAGGATTTCCAGGAACTCCTGCTTGGTTCCAAGGTTTAACCAACTGACAAATCTTGTGAGGACCCAGAATATTATATGTAACCATAAATGGATAAAAATAAGCAGCTCTACAGCTCTAAAACAAACATTCTAGTGGAGTATTTATTTAAATAAATAAGATAAATAAGGAATATCTATAAAAATCTACTAAAATGGACTTTAAATTCATATACTCATATACCTTTAACACAATATTTTAAAATAGAAAGTCCTTACACTTTCTCTCAAACACACACACACACACACCCACACACACACACACACACACACACACACACACACACACACACACACAAAAAAAAAGTAAAAAGTCTCCATGGACACATTTCCTGTGGCCCTTGTAAACACTATTGTGAGTGTTTTGTGATAGTGATCAGAGAGACTAATTGTTTAGAGCAATAAGATCATTCTATTTTGTAGGGAAAGTGACAAACACTGCAGCATGCCAGTACAGACAAGTGTGTGTGCACGTGCATCATCGTGCGTGTGTTATTAAAAGCAGCTATTAGAAGGCAGCGGTTGATGAGTTAAATTATATTCCTCATGGGGGAATTCAGTGAGGTAGTATGATAGCACAGTGTACAGTGTTATCTTTAGTGTTAAAATGGGAATCATACAGATATGTCCTGTGGCTCCAAGATGCATCATCAAGAGGGGATTTTCCCAGTATTCCTACCGGAAATTCTCACTCCGGAGACATGAGGTGTCTAGGCATGTTTACAAGAAATGTGTCAATGATTATAGAGTGCATTTTTTTACAGATTGCACACAAAAAAAGTCCCTTTATACAGGAATAATGCAAGGTGGCTGCCAAAAAATACATTTTTGAAAGTTGGACATTTGACAGTGTTAGAAAAAATTGTCAAGGGTTCTTTCAATAGTTAGATTAACACCCTAATGAGGCTCTAGCTACCTTGGAAGAGTTTTACAAAGAACCTCTAAGGCTTGCAGCCATGCAAAAGAACAACCTTGTCATTGAGTCATTGTAGCACAAAGGAAGAAGCCGTCAAAACTTCTGTAGTGATGTTAGTGATGTTTGATGGGTTTCCTCTGGTTTCTTCCCACCTTTAAAATACATGCTAGTAACAGGACTGCTGATGCTTAATCGCCTGTATGTGCGAATGTGGAAGCCAGGCATTTTACCCGTCTTTGGAACTCTATTTCCAGATAAAACAAGTTTCAATCAAAATTTTTTTCTGAGAAAAAAAGAGATTTCCAAAAATCGAGACTTTGTTTATTTGATAAGAAATTATAAATTTTATTTGATTTTATTTTTTAAATGAACTTGTACTAATTTTGTTTACAATATTAAATCTCTGTTCATAGCAATTCTTTTATATTATTTTAGTACTGCGTATCCGATCTATTCTCAGGTCACGGGGAGCCTGTGCCTATCTCAGGCATCATCGGGCATCAAGGCAGGATACACCCTGGATGGAGTGCCAACCCATCGCAGAGCACACACACACACACACACTCATTCACCTACGCAATCACACACTACGGGTAGTTTAGAGACTCCAATCAGCCTAGAAGCATGTCTTTGGACTGTGGGAAGGAACCCATCAAGCACAGGGAGAACATGCAAACTCCACACACACAGTGAGCGGGACTCGAACCCAGGACGCTGGAGGTGTGAGGCAAACGTGTTTTGTTTAAAAAATTTCTGAGAATCAAGTTGAATTGAAAGGGAGGCACGGTGGCTTAGTGGTTAGCACGTTTGCCTCCCATGATTGGGGGTTCGATTCCCACCTCCACAATGTGTGTGTGGAGTTTGCATGTTCTCCCCGTGCCTCGGGGATTTCCTCCCCCAATCCAAAGACATGCATGGTAGGTTGATTGGCATCTCTAAAATTGTCCGTTGTGTGTGTGTGTGTGTGTGTGCCCTGCGATGGGTTGGTACTCCGTCTAGGGCGTATCCTGCCTTGATTCCCAATGACGCCTGAGATAGGCACAGGCTCCCCATGACCCGAGAATAGTTCGGATAAGTGGTAGACAATGAATGAATGAAAATTGAATTGAATGGTGAAGCCAGTAACGTAGTTAAATTGAATCGTGACTGTAGTATATTGTTACACCTCATATTGTTTGACATTTAAAGATTTATCTGACGTTATGTAAAATTCAAAGGTTGAAAGGAACATATGGAAAATAAATCCAAAAGGGACATGTGGTGCCTTCAGTTACAACACTAAAAAAAGAAGTGTTATGTAAAAGGCTAATTCTGTGGGTAATATCTCCCCAAAGTGGTCTTGCTCTGAAACCGTGACTGTAAGGGAAACCCTCTGAGGTAGGAATCAGGTGGAAGATGCTGTCTGGGTGGAATGAAAACCTGAAGCTACATCCAATCAACGTGTCAGCGACCATAAACACACATTAACTCTGTTACAGGCCACCATTTCCTTTTTCCTAATTGAATGGTATAAGATTAACCATTTTCGTAAATTAAAATGATATTTTCTTAATTTATGGATCTGTTTTGATTGCTGTCTTTACTATGAAAGTCGTTAATATGAAATGAGGTTTGCTAAATGTGCTAAAATGTGTGAAATTAAATAAATAAGCTAAATGATATAGACAGCATTATCTTCATATAAACAGAAAGTTGAGGGTTTCTGTGTCAAAATGATCAACAGCATCTTTTACGCTAAGAAAACGATTCAGATATATAAATTCGTGTATCTGTTATAGGCTTCGAGTACCCAGGATGCACCTGAAGAGCACAAGGAGGATGTTGGGGACAGCTGTTTCCTGTCCACACTTCCTGTTCAGGCAGAGGGGGAGAAAGCAGTGGAAGGGGTGTAGTGGGGGCTGTTGGCGAGGCCAGCGTCCATTTCCAAACAGGATATCTCAGCCACAGTCACAGGTGTGAGCTCACAAACGCTCATAATTCAGAAGTGATTTCTTAATACATGATGCTGAGGGGCCTATACTTCCAATTAGGCACGGGGCACAGTGTGGGGCAGCAGGGGGGAAAGAAGGGGGAGGGAGGCTGTGCAGTCAGAGGAAAACCTTTCTTATCTTTTACACAAATTCACCATCCAGCAGAGGAGCGGAGTACACTGACAGTAGCAGACCATTTGAAGTCCTCTTCCTTTAAAATGTGCATAAATTTCACTCCACTTGTCTGAAACGAGGGAAGCCCCGTTGGGGATGCTTTTGATGAGCCTGACCTTGAACGGATTTTACGGCCTTGCGCTGCCGAGGTCATCGTGAATGATGTGCAGAGCTGGCAGTTGCCTTCTAAAGTACTTCAACCAAAGAAGTAGATTGAGTTCATGTCCTGTTTTTACAGCATTAACCTCAGCAGATGTGGTGAAAATAGCTAATATGTGGTTAGGGTTCAAAGTCCTCCAGCAACAACCGCAAGACCTCAGTCAAGCTAATTTATTCTAGTGAGGCGAATTTTGGTAGACTGTCTTAGCTCACTAATGCTCTTTTTTTTATGGCTCTCAAATGCCTCAGTACTGCTAGGTCCCCCCCGCCCCCACCCCCAAAACTCAGCTAACGTTACTTTTAATACGAATTAAGATACATACCACATCCTAAATCTTTGCATTGTGTTTATCATACAAGCTTTTTAAAGGTTAATTCATTTCTAAAGCTGTAAATAAAAATGAATTAACACCACTGTGGTCACATACTGAATTAATTAATTAATTAATTAAAAAAAATAAAAGTTTACCAATGACACCCCTGATGTGCAGACTTCCTGATCTACAAACCCGATTCCAAAAAAGTTGGGACACTGTACAAATTGTGAATAAAAAAGGAATGCAATAATTTACAAATCTCATAAACTTATATTTTATTCACAATAGAATATAGATAACATATCAAATGTTGAAAGTGAGACATTTTGAAATGTCATGCCAAATATTGGCTCATTTTGGATTTCATGAAAGCTACACATTCCAAAAAAGTTGGGACAGGTAGCAATAAGAGGCCGGAAAAGTTAAATGTACATATAAGGAACAGCTGGAGGACCAATTTGCAACTTATTAGGTCAATTGGCAACATGATTGGGTATAAAAAGAGCCTCTCAGAGTGGCAGTGTCTCTCAGAAGTCAAGATGGGCAGAGGATCACCAATTCCCCCAATGCTGCGGCGAAAAATAGTGGAGCAATATCAGAAAGGAGTTTCTCAGAGAAAAATTGCAAAGAGTTTGAAGTTATCATCATCTACAGTGCATAATATCATCCAAAGATTCAGAGAATCTGGAACAATCTCTGTGCGTAAGGGTCAAGGCCGGAAAACCATACTGGATGCCCGTGATCTTCGGGCCCTTAGACGGCACTACATCACATACAGGAATGCTACTGTAATGGAAATCACAACATGGGCTCAGGAATACTTCCAGAAAACATTGTCGGTGAACACAATCCACCGTGCCATTCGCCGTTGCCGGCTAAAACTCTATAGGTCAAAAAAGAAGCCATATCTAAACATGATCCAGAAGCGCAGGTGTTTTCTCTGGGCCAAGGTTCATTTAAAATGGACTGTGGCAAAGTGGAAAACTGTTCTGTGGTCAGACGAATCAAAATTTGAAGTTCTTTTTGGAAAACTGGGACGCCATGTCATCCGGACTAAAGAGGACAAGGACAACCCAAGTTGTTATCAGCGCTCAGTTCAGAAGCCTGCATCTCTGATGGTATGGGGTTGCATGAGTGCGTGTGGCATGGGCAGCTTACACATCTGGAAAGGCACCATCAATGCTGAAAGGTATATCCAAGTTCTAGAACAACATATGCTCCCATCCAGACGTCGTCTCTTTCAGGGAAGACCTTGCATTGTCCAACATGACAATGCCAGACCACATACTGCATCAATTACAACATCATGGCTGCATAGAAGAAGGATCCGGGTACTGAAATGGCCAGCCTGCAGTCCAGATCCTTCACCATAGAAAACATTTGGCGCATCATAAAGAGGAAGATGCGACAAAGAAGACCTAAGACAGTTGAGCAACTAGAAGCCTGTATTAGACAAGAATGGGACAACATTCCTATTCCTAAACTTGAGCAACTTGTCTCCTCAGTCCCCAGACGTTTGCAGACTGTTATAAAAAGAAGAGGGGATGCCACACAGTGGTAAACATGGCCTTGTCCCAACTTTTTTGAGATGTGTTGATGCCATGAAATTTAAAATCAACTTATTTTTCCCTTAAAATGATCCATTTTCTCAGTTTAAACATTTGATATGTCATCTATGTTGTATTCTGAATAAAATATTGAAATTTGAAACTTCCACATCATTGCATTCTGTTTTTATTCACAATTTGTACAGTGTCCCAACTTTTTTGGAATCGGGTTTGTATAATATATGTATATATTATACAGGATATTCTGGGAATATGTCTGAACACTTAAGACAAAGCTGTATTAAAGGATTGTCCTTGGAAATACCCAGTAGGATGTTAAGGAGAGGACCTGTTTGCAAACTGCTTTATTGATGAAATGAGTGGCCAACTCTAAGAGAAACCTATATAATAGATATGTATTTGCCGAAAAATGGAAATTCAACCTCCTAACCCCCTAATTGTGAGGCAAACATGCTAACCTTATAAACCTGTACCTCCTACCAAATACATGTAGCATGAGCGTTGAATAAAACACTGCAGGACATGCAGTTTTAGGCAAGTAATCAATAACAGAGTGGTATGATCCCAACACAAAGCAAAGTTACTTGTGCATTTAAAGAATGATAGATTTAATCCAATTCAATTCAATTCAATTTTATTTGTATAGCGCTTTTAACAAAGAGCATTGTCTCAAAGTAGCTTTACAGAACATAAGAAACAATAAACATACAAACAAACAGTCCTAGATGTTAGACAAAATTGTCCCTACTGAGCAAGCCTGAGGTGACTGAGGCGACTGTGGCAAGGAAAAACTCCCTTAGATGGTATTAAGAAGACTCCTTGAGAGGAACCAGACTCAAAAGGGAACCCATCCTCATCTGGGTGACACCGGAGAGTGTGATATGAACAATGTCCTTTCTACATTAGTTGTGTGATGCAGATACAGCATGTGTAGAATGTTATGTGTAAATTAATTAGGAGGTTGTTGTCATCCACATAGGGTTGGCAGCGTTGCTTTGAATACTCCAGTCCTCAGAAAGCAGAACCCAGCTGGAGCTGGCACAATCTCTGTGTGACTCGGGGGTGGGTAGAAGAAGGGAAACAAATGGAAAGGAATTAGCGTAGTTGTTGTTCATAATATTAGCAGGCACTAGATGATAATGTGGATTTAATCAGATGTATTGGAGTACAAGGTTATGGGATGTATTAGGTGTATTACTGGCTAAAGAGATATGTCTTTAGTCTACGTTTGAACTGGGAGACTGGGTCTGAGCCCCGAACACTGTCAGGAAGACTGTTCCAAAATTTCGGAGCTAAATACGAAAAAGCTCTACCCCCTTTTGTATACTTTGATATTCTGGGAACTACCAGAAGTCCAGAGTTTTGAGATCTTAAGGAGCGTGATGGATTGTAATGTGTTAAGAAGACTGGCTAGATACGTGGGAGCTAAACCATTTAGAGTCTTGTACGTAAGTAGTGCTAATTTATAATCAATTCTAAACTTAACAGGTAGCCAGTGCAGGCATGATAATATTGGGGTTATATGATCATACTTTCTTGACCTGGTAAGGTCTCTGGCGGCTGCATTCTGGACTAACTGTAGCTTGTTTATTGAAGATGCAGGACAACCACCTAGTAATGCATTACAATAGTCCAGTCTGGAGGTCATGAATGCATGAACTAATATCGGAAATATGTTTTTCAAAGGACAAGTTGCTGTCTAATATTACGCCTAGGTCTTTCACTGTAGAGCTAGTAGTAATAGAACATCCTTCTAAATGCAAGTTGAATTGTGAAAGCTTCTGTGTACTGGTTTTTGGACCAATCAGTAATATCTCCGTCTTATCAGGATTTAGTAATAGAAAATTATCAGTCATCCAGTCTTTAATATCTTTAACACACTCAGTTAATCTAGACAGTTCAGATATTTAATCTGATTTTGATGAGATATATAACTGTGTATCGTCAGCATAACAATGGAAACTAATCCCATGCCTTCTAATGATGTTGCTTAAGGGAAGCATGTATATTGAAAAAAGCAGAGGTCCTAAAACTGATCCTTGTGGGACCCCGTATTTCACTGGCATTACACTGGACAGTTCTACATTTAAATCTACAAAATGGTATCGATTGGATAGGTAGGATCTAAACAATTTTAATGGTTTAGATCCTACTTTCTTAGATCCTACTTTCAATTTGCTTTCTATCAGTTTATAGTTACATTTAATGCTGGCTAAACAAGTTAGTTCTTGTTATTGCTTGTTATAGCAGGTATAAAGAGTTAAATAAGCCCTGCTAAAAAATCTATAGAATAGATTTTATAATATATATATATATACAGTCATGGGAAAAAGAAAGTACACCCTCCTTTACTTCTGTTTTTTTCTTATTAGGGCTTAAATAATAATTGCCTGGTCCTTTTGTGGTTTACTCAGATGCCAACAAAAAAATGCAAGAGATTTCAATATGTAGTCTGTTTCCCTGTTTGCTTTTCATGGAGCATCCACCATGAAGTGAGAATATAAAATACAAATAACATAGTATAGATAATATAGAATATAGAAATATATTAGAGCAATTTAATATAAACTTTAGATGTAGTTACACCCAGCACAGTGCTGCAGTTGTAGAAAATTAATTAACATCCTTCTGACCAATCAGATCTCAGCATCAGAGTCTACAATGTCAGTCACTGAGGACGACTCAGATTCCTTCTCTCCCACACAGCGTTTGACCTTTTCTCATGTCTCTTTACAGTATGTGCTAGTTTTACAAATCCTCATGGACTTCTCAAACACTCCTCATAATCCACTTCCTCACAATTCCAAATATTTCCAAGCGAGGAACACAATGACCTGCTGAGGAATCAGGATGGAGGGCCGCCGTTCTAAAACTTTGTCATGCTTCTCAGGTCACAGTGTCATGGTGAAAAAACAACAGTAGCTGTTCCTGTCCTCCTTTAACATCTCTAATGTTCATCACCCAAAACTCTGTCTCTCGTAATAAGAGCTGGAAAGGGCGATGATGTTTCCCAGATTGGGTGATATGGCAGGAAATAGCTTCATATCACTCAGCTCTTTCTGCTTTTTTTCCATTCTCTACTCAAAAGTGTCACACATTCATTTTTTCCATCTGCACATCACACTCATCACATATTCGTTCTTCCTCTCTTTCTCTCATAGGTTTCCTAGTGGTCATTAATGTGAATTTTAGGGGTTTTTAAAAGATCTATTTTATATAAACCTTGTTTTAATGTAGCTGAATTAAACTTCTCTGTCCAAATACTGTGAGTAAACACTGCATCTCTCTCACAGTGCCACTAGATGGAGAGACAGAGTTGTATTTCATCTGGTCCTGGCTTTAATCACACCAACACTTGGAAAGTCTTTCATTTAGCACTGATATACTGTTTATATACGAGTGTATAAATGGTATATTAATACTTTATATGTCATATATTTATACCTGAGCAGCTGGTGATTCTGTTTATTATTGATTTTGATATTAATAATGTCAGCTCTTATCATCTTACAGTCAGATATTTAGTGCGCTCAATTTTCGTTAAAAAGACACACAGCCATTTATACCACAGCACTTGAATTCTTTATTCTGATTGGTCAGAATTTGTTGATTAATTTACTGTAATAGTCAACTCTGAGATCATTTCCAGCTGAAAGGTTTGTATTAACGAATTCATAGTAATATGACAGTGTTTCTTCAGTAACAGCTCACAGGATTTGAATGGCATATGCTCCACATAATAAATGGCATATGCTCCACTAATAAAAAAAAACATTTGTTTATTTATTTATTTATTTTTAAATTACATTTATTTGTTTTTGTTTTTGTTTAGTAATTATTAAAATATTCAGTATGGAGATTTTTGTTTTACATTTTTGGAAGGAGTCGCCAGTGTCAGTACATTTTTAAAGTGCCTATACGTTTTCTTTAAACTTCTTGCAGAACATTGTGGTTTTAATTACAAGAGAGAGAGAAAAAGCGAGGCTTGTGAGGAGTGTGTAGCTGCTAATTGAGAACAGGAACGAAATTGTTTAGCACAAATGTTCCACAATGTAATGATTATGTTTAAGAATCTTGTAATAGTTGGCAAGTTGCTATGGTTTTAAAGAAATAATAATAATAATAATAATAATAATAATAATAATAATAATAATAATATCATCATCATCATCATCATCATCATCATCATCATCATCATCATCATCATCATCATCATCATCATCATGGGGGGGGCACGGTGGCTTAGTGGTTAGCACGTTTGCCTCACACCTCTAGGATTGGGGGTTCAATTCCCGCCTCCGCCATGTGTGTGTGGAGTTTGCATGTTCTCCCCGTGCCTTGGGGGTTTCCTCCGGGTGCTCCGGTTTCCTCCCCCAGTCCAAAGACATGCATGGTAGGTTGATTGGCATCTCTAAATTGTCCGTAGTGTGTGATTGCGTGAGTGAATGAGAGTGTGTGTGTGTGCGCCCTGCGATGGGTTGGCATTCCGCCTAGGGTGTATTCTAGTTTGCTGATGATCATCATCATCATCATCATCATCATAATAATAATAATAAGAAGAAGAAGACTGTGTGACTGTGTGTTTTAAGTGTGAGGGTGGCTTAGTGGTTAGCACATTTGCCTCCAGCACACCTCCAGGGTTGGGGGTTCGATTCCTGCCTCCGCCATGTGTGTGGAGTTTGCATGTTCTCCCCGTTTCCTCCGGGTACTCCGGTTTCCTCCCCCAATCCAAAGACATGCATGGTAGGTTGATTGGCATCTCTAAATTGTCCATAGTGTGTGATTGCGTGAGTGAATGAGAGTGTGTGTGCCCTGCGATGGGTTGGCACTCCGTCCAGGGTGTATCCTGCCTTGATGCCCAATGACGCCTGAGATAGGCACAGGCTCCCCATGACCCGAGAATAGATCGGATAAGCGGTAGGCAATGAATGAATGAATGAATAATAACAATAATAATAATAAAAGAAGAAGTAAATCAAAGTAAATAATCAGGAAGGTGAAAGCCCGAAATGGATCACACCACATTGTATATTTTCCTATAACAGCATGCACATGTAACTTTTATCCATTTAGCGTGTGTTCATTTTGGGTTTATTGATTTAAATAACTGTCATTTGTAAATTGTGACTTTTTTGTATAAAAGGTTTAATTTGCTAAAAAGAAAAGAAAAGAAAAGAAAAGAAAAGAAACTATGCAGATTGATGTAACGGATGTCATGTATGAGGACAAACAAAAACTAAACTAAAAAAAATTCGAAACAGTTATAAAAATGCATGATGAGTCCTCCCTCATTCAGCACAGCAAACGTGTCAGCAAATCAATACAAAGTTCATCGGAATGATCACCCATGATTCACAGGATGAAACAGTTCTATCTTGATGGGTGTGGTCTCATCTGTGACCCCACCCCCATTCACAGGTCACACTGACTCACTGAATGACTTGATAAGGACGAAAATGATCTGAAAGAACAGATCTCATCCAGATGGGAGACTTTGGAGCAGCTATGCTTTTTAGCACCTTCACCAAAGCATTCACTGAGGGAATTTCTTTCAGAGGATGTTGATGATGTTCAACTTTCTAGTACCACTTCGAAAACTTGATTCCACAGGGCAGTAAAGTTACTCTGGAGGCTCATTATGGCCTAAAATCTAAAAAGACACTTTATACCAGTGTTATATTGAACTGTTCGTTTAGGATTTTTTGTTCCCTAAATGTAGGTTATTTGATACTGTTACATAATGGACATTTAAAAATGAAAAGAAATACCATTATTGAATATACAGCTTTGTAGGCTTTTTTGATGCTACAAAAAAATATAAAAAATTATGACTGATACAGTATAGTATCAGTCCTTGGTTATACTAAAAAGGACCACTTTGGAACTGTTAAAATCAGTGTAGTTAAACTACAAAGTTCACTACATAATTCAAAGTCACAAGAGCCTGTATTGTGTGTGTGTGCGTGTGTGTGTGTGTGTGTGTGTGTGTGTGTGTGAGAGAGAGCGAGAGAGAGAGAGAGAGAGAGAGAGAGAGAGAGAGAGAGAGAGAGAGAGAGAGAGAGAGAGAGAGAGGGAGAGGGAGATGCTGTCTGGTCAGTGTACAGCACGGTTTACTGATTTTTTTGCTCATGCACACCTCATTTGTCTTACTGAAGTTTTAGTAGGTGTGTTAGGGAGGAAATCACACAGTAATGGACAAACAGGAGCACAGATGTGGTACTCTGCAAGAAGTGCTTTAATCTGTAACTCCTATTTGAACACATTATAGGATTCTATTCGGTGATTTCCAGAAACAGATTTGGGGTGAGACATACTTCCAATATTTGTTAGGTACATTCAGTTGAAAACTGATGTGAAAAAAGGAAATATGATTTGAGGAAAATTTTGTGTAGTATAGTACAGTAAAGTACAGTATAGCAATTTGTTGTTTGTATAGTATAGTATAGTTTTAAAATTTTAAATATAGCATAGCATAGTGTAGAATAGTATAGTATAGTATAGCATAGTACAATAGAGCATAGCATAGTATAGTATAGTACAGTATAGCATAGCATAGTATAGTGTAGTATAGTATAGTTTTCAAAAAAAAATTAATTTTAACATGTTATAGTATAGTGTAGTATAGTATAGTACAGTATATCATAATATAGTATAGTACAGTGCAGTATAGCATAGTATAGTATAGTGTAGTATAGTATAGTATAGCACATTATAGCATCTTATAGTATAATGTAGTATACTACAGTATAGCATAGCATAGTATAGTATAGTGTAGTATAGTATAGTACATTATAGCATCTTATAGTATAGTGTAGTATAGTATAGTACAGTATATCATAATATAGTATAGTACAGTGCAGTATAGCATAGCATAGTATAGTATAGCATAGTATAGTATAGTGTAGTATAGTACATTATAGCATCTTATAGTATAATGTAGTATAGTACAGTATAGCATAGCATAGTATAGTATAGTGTAGTATAGTATAGTACATTATAGCATCTTATAGTATAGTGTAGTATAGTATAGTACAGTATAGCATAGTATGGTATAGCATAGTATAGTATAGTACAGTATATAATAATATAGTATAGTATAGTATAGTATAGTATAGTATAGTGTAGTATAGCATAGTATAGTACAGTATATCATAATATAGTATAGTATAGTACAGTATAGCATAGCATAGTATAGTATAGTACAGTATAGCATAGTATCAGCCTACAGGGAGGAGATCCAGAGCCTGTCAGCATGGTGTTCCATGAACAACCTCACCCTCAATGCCACGAAGACCCAAGAGCTCATTGTGGACTTCTGGAAATCCAGCAGCAGTAGACACTCCCTATCTAAAGCTATTTAGCTATTTAAATATGTGTTTAGCTATTTAAAGCTATTTAAATATGTGTATTTTTATTTCTCATTCTATTTTTTGTTGTTGTTGTTTGTATTGTTGTTGTTGTCTCTGTGCACTGGAGCTTGTGACACTAAAACAAATTCCTTGTATACGCAAGCATACTTGGCAATAAAGCTCTTTCTGATTCTGATTCTGATCTACATCAGCGGGTCTGAAGTAGAGCGTGTCTCCAGCTTTAAGTTCCTGGGCGTCCACATCTCTGAGGAGCTGTCTTGGCATCTGAACACCTCAACTCTGGTTGGGGAGGCGCAACAGCATCTTTACTTCATGAGAAGATTAAAAGAAGTTAATCTCTCCCCCAACATCCTGTCCAACTTTTACCGCTGCATTATTGAGAGCATCTTGACGAGCTCCATCACAGCGTGGTATGGCAGCTCCACAGTTGTGAAAGGAAATCACTGCAAAGGGTGGTGAAAACCGCCCAGCGCATCATCGACGCCCCTCTATCTATCTATCTATCTATCTATCTATCTATCTATCTATCTATCTATCTATCTATCTATCTATCTATCTATCTGTATATACAATGTATATTTATCCCTGTTACTGTTGTACATATAATGTACATAATGCACACATTTTGCACAATTATATAATTACACATAACACTTATCTGCTGTAAATACAACTTGCATATACTTCCTCTATGCACATACTGATAGCCTTATTTATTGATGTACATATTTACATATTTATCTGCACTTGTTCATTTGCACAGTTTCTGCTATTTGCACTTCTGGTAGATGCTAAACCACATTTCGTTGATATGTACTTGTACTTGCAATGACAATAAAGTTCTATCTATCTATCTATCTATCTATCTATCTATCTATCTATCTATCTATCTATCTATCTATCTATCTTTTAAGTATAGTGTAGTATAGTATAGTACAGTATAGCATAGTAGAGTATAGCATAGTATAGTACAATACAGTACAATATACAACAGTACAGTATAGTACAGTAAAACATAGTATATTTTAGTACAGTACAGTATAGTAAAATATGGTCTAGTATAGTATAGTATAGCATATTATAGTGTAGTATAGTATAGTATTGCATAGTATAGTATAGTACAGTATAGCATAGCATAGTATAGTACAGTATTGCATAGTATAGTACAGTATAGCATAGTATATTTTAGTACAGTACAGTATAGTAAAATATGGTGTAGTATAGTATAGTATAGTATAGTATAGTACAGTAAACAGAGGCATTGGTGGCTCAGTGGTAGGTTACTCGCCTATCATGCGAAAGGCCCGAGTTCGATTCCCAGCCAATGCCTCAACCCCAGCCACTGGATGCAGTGCCGGTCCCAAGCCCGAAAAAATGGGAGGGTTGTGTCAGGAAGGGCATCCGGCGTAAAACCTGTGCCAAGTTGTTGTGCGGACCAGTTGGTACGCTGTGGCGACCCCGAACAGGGAGCAGCCAAAAGCAACTTTTAGTATAGTACAGTACACAACAGTATAGTATAGTACAGTATTGCATAGTATAGTACAGTATAGCATAGTATATTTTAGTACAGTACAGTATAGTAAAATATGGTGTAGTATAGTATAGTATAGTACAGTACACAACAGTATAGTATAGTACAGTATAGCATAGTATAATATAGTATAGTATAGTACTTATTGCATAGTATAGTATAGTATAGTATAGTATAGTACAGTATAGTAAAATATGGTCTAGTATAGTATAGTACAGTACAGCATAGCATAGTATAGTATAGTATAGTACAGTATAGCATAGTATAGTATAGTTAGTATAGTACAGTATAGTATAGTACAGTTCACAACAGTATAGTATAGTACAGTATAGCATAGTATAGTATAGCATAGCATAGTATAGTACAGTATTGCATAGTATAGTATAGTGTAGTATAGTACCGTATAGTGTAGTATAGTACTGTACTGTATAGCATAGCAAAAAAGTATAGTATAGTATAGTATAGTATAGCATAGTATAGTATAGTGTAGTATAGTACTGTATAGCATAGCATAGTACAGTATAGTACAGTATAGCATAGTATAGTATAGTGTAGTATAGTGTAGTATAGTACTGTACTGTATAGCATAGCATAGTATAGTATAGCATAGTATAGTATAGTGTAGTATAGTACAGTATAGCATAGTATAGTGTAGTGTAGTATAGTGTAGTATAGTACTGTACTGTATAGCATAGCAAAAAAGTATAGTATAGTATAGTATAGTATAGTATAGTATAGCATAGTATAGTATAGTGTAGTATAGTACTGTACTGTATAGCATAGCATAGTATAGTATAGTATACTATAGTGTAGTATAGTGTAGTATAGCATAGTATAGTATAGTGTAGTGTAGTATAGTACTGTACTGTATAGCATAGTATAGTATAGTATAGTATAGTGTAGTATAGTGTAGTATAGCATAGTATAGTATAGTGTAGTGTAGTGTAGTATAGTACTGTACTGTATAGCATAGTATAGTATAGTACAGTATAGTATAGTACAGTATAGCATAGTATAGTGTAATATAGTACTGTACTGTATAGCACAGCATAGTATAGTATAGTATAGTATAGTATAGTGTAGTATAGCATAGTATAGTATAGTGTAGTGTAGTATAGTACTGTACTGTATAGTATAGTACAGTATAGTATAGTAAAATACGGTCTAGTATAGTATAGTATAGTATAGTATAGTATAGTATAGAAGCAGCAGGAGATTCCACTAGTATAGGAGGACCCTCTGTGTGTCTGTTTCAATAAAAATTTATTATCGTATCATAATTAAGATAATAATTATTTAATGTTTTAGTACCTTGAGTTAGAGACTTTAAAGGCCACTGCTATATTTTGAAGGTAGGTTTTAATTAGTACATTAAAAAACAAAGGTGTAACTATACCTGATTTTACTTTGATTTAGAAATAAATAATAAAATTGGTATTGCTATAACATATAACAGTTAAAGAGCTGCTCTGGGTCAATGGGACACTTGTTTGTGTGTATTAGATGGCACAGAGGGGGAAGAAGAGTAGGCTGCTTTTTCACAAAGGTTGACAACGAAGGTTAAAAATACTGACTTGCAGCTGGTGTTCCAGTATAATTACTACATGGGACTCATAGGTATAGTTCACTCAGTCCAGCACACAGCCCTGTGGAGGATGCACTGTGTGTGTATATGAAAGAACGAGAGAGAGAAAGTGAGGAGAGAGAGTTTTCATGTTGTCCAGCTGAGGCAGGGCTGCTCATGTGGGTGGTCCATGCAAGGTGGAGGAGAGAGGGATTAATACTGCTCTCATGTTCCAAAAAAAAAGAGAGAGAGAGAGAGTGAGAGAGCTTACTCATAAGCCCAAACATCTGTCATGCAGATGTGGCCTGGAGTTAAAGAACCGGGGGGAAGAAAAAAGGATGTGGATGAAGAACAATAGTTCAGAACAATGGAGAGATTCGGGAGTGACGGAGTACGGAGACTCAGCAGGGTGTCGGTGGAAATGCAGCAGTGTGTGTGTGGGATTCATGCAGAATAACCTGCTGATGTTTCCAACTAAACTGCAGCCTCAGTGTAACACACTCTTAAATACAAGTGCAAGAAAAGGAAGTATGTTTTAAGCAAAAAGTGCTTTAGCCTAATAAAAAGAATGTAAACATTTTTAATCAGAAATTCATTTTTTTCTAGGAGGACTTTAATTAAAGGGTTCTTTAAGGAACCGAAAGTGACACACTTACTTTTTAATGCACTAATACAAATAGGCTAATAAGAATTCTCTACAGCTTAATGGTATAACAGTGCTAGCAAGGCTAAGTACTCTTTTTTTTAAAAAAAAATAAAGGGATCCATCCGATCACATTTATTCACCACTATTTTAAACAAAACCCCAATGATGTATCACCCTGATTTTTTTCCCCAGTCTTGTGCTTGCAAAAGATTGAAACAGAAATATGGATAACGGCAACCTTCGTGATTCTGATTCTGGTTGCCAGATACGTTTAGAAGAGGTGTCAGATGCTCTGTGAGCTGTGGGCAGAGTCCAGGCCTGAGGCTATTTTAAACAATACACTGAGTGTAGAAAAAGCCCCCGTTAAATTAGCAGAGAAAGATATATGAGGGGTTTGGTGGTGACGTATTGACATACACACATCTAAAAACCGCAAACACAATAAATCATCAGGCCAGAAAAAGGCCTGAGGTGGCCACATACATTGAATTATTAGAATAAAACATCATTATTGTGAGTCTTGGTCTTTTATTCATTCATACACACATACTTATATATTATAACACTGAAGAAATTATATGTTAGCAAACGAAAACATCTTGTTGGCTTGCTAAATATATAAACAGCATACATCCCGGGCAAAGTTTCTTAAGGCATTCTGTTTTTTTTTAATTCACTTCAATTTTATTTATAGCGCCTTTAACAATGGACAGTGTAACAAAGCATTTGACTTTAAACAAGTAGGTTTTATTTATGACAATGATTTTGAAAGTTTTCACTAACAACTGAACATATTAGGTGCTCAGAGTATTTAATACATTTATGAAAAGCATTCAAAATACCTTCTAAGATATTTCTCGTTAGCTTTGTCCTTTAATTTTGTTTTAAATATATGTCAGTATACAGTTCAAAGTTATTACTTGCACTAAACACAAAATAATAATAAAATAATAATAAAAAGAAAATAATTAGAATAATAATATAATAATAATTCATATAAAATAATACATCAATGTAAAAATATAAATATAAATATATAAAATATAATATAATATAAAATATAAATATAAATATAATAAAATATAAATATAAAATAATACATCAATGATTCATTACTTATTCAATTCTAATTATTATCTTATCAGCTATACTTAAAAAAAGAAGTAGAAGAAGAAGAAGAAGAAGAAGATCTAAACATTTTTACTTATTTAGAAATATTTTATTGAGATATTATCTTATTGCTCTGTAATTTTTCTTCTTTCACATTTCAATACCTCTACAGAAAGTCAATTATTTAAACATTAATATTTTATAATTGATAAGATTACTTCATTTAGTAAAAATGACCAAAAAATTCCATCACCTTTTCCACTACTCAATGTGTTTTTGAGAGATTGGAGAAATTGGAAACCCTAGATGGAACCCTGGACCTTTTTGGGTTGGTTATGGGTGGGAGGGGACGTTTGGGGACACTGACACAGCTGCGTCTAAAAAACTGAACACAAAGGAACTACATGAACCCATCGGGGACGTTCCATTAAGATAACGATAATTCAGGAAAAGCTTTCAAGCCCCCCTTGTTTGTTTGTGCTCCCCTGTGCCTCATATCTTCAAACAAGTAGATCTCAGATAGCAATAAATGTAAAGTAGCTATTTTGGTTGATTTGACTTTAAGCGTTTTATTCTTTTCTTTTTTTTTTTTTTTTCAGATCCATGTCTTTCATGACAGTATCTGTGATCTGACAGAAGCTTATTGCGGAAATGAGCACAAAAGAACGACAAGACATAAACTGTAATATGAATGCCTGTGAGGTCTGTGTTTATATGTGTATAATACAAACCTGCTGTGTGTGTGTGTGTGTGTGTGTGTGTGTGTATGCTCATTGAACAAGGGTGTGTATACACACGCTCAGTGCAGCTGCCCTCAGCATTCCTCATCTCTCATCTTTTTCTCATCAGTTTTGTTCTGTTGTTCTTATCCTGTGCTGAGTGTGTGTGTGGGGGGGGGGGGGGGCATGAAAGTGTGTATAAATGTAAAGGAATGAATGTGGGTGTGTGAACATAAATATGTACCAAGGGAGTGTGTGTGTAGTACATGAACAGGTTTGGGTATGAGTATAGACAGATGTTAAATTCACGGTATAATAAATATGTAACTCCGTATCGTGTGCGGAAAATATTTTGGAACCCGACAGTGGTAAAAGATAGCCTGCAGGAGCCTTAAAGCTACCTCTCACCCCATTTTCCCTTTAGGCAGTGTTGCCAGGTCTGTATAAATTCCAACAATACAGCTGTCATTGTGCTGTAATATTAATTCATGATATACAATATATTTTTAAATGAAGCCATATTGAAATGTGATAAATAGCTACTTAAATTGGTCTTCGACTGCGGTTCCTAAATGGTCTTATGTTCAGTATTTATTGATAAGAATAGTAATATTTATGCGAACTATCATGCCAATTCCCCGACACGCAGTATAGAAACTACATAAATATGGTAATTTGGAGAATGGGATCTCACAGTGCACAGTTTGGTCTAGTCCTCTCAGCAAAGAACAGGAATCTGTGGGTACAGGCTTGCTGTAACTAGACAAAACATCATATGATCTTTTTCCAGTCTTCAAGCCAGTTTCAGTGAGCCTGTGTCCACTGTATCCTCAGCTTCCTCTTCTTGCCTGACAGGAGTGGAACCTGATGTGCTCTTCTGCCCTTGTAGCTCATCCATATTTATCAGTAGTGTATTTTTAGATACTTTTCTGTTCACCACGGTTGTACAAAGCACTTATTTGAGTTACTGTAGCCTTTCTGTCAGCTGAAATTCTGGGCATTCTCCTCTGACCTCTCACGTTAGTGTATTCACCTGCAGAACTGATGCATACCTGATGGTTTTCACACCAATGTTATGTGTGAAAATACTTAGAGAGAGTAAACCGTTCCTGAAATAAACCAGCTAATCTTAACTAAGATCACATTTTTCTCCATTTTCCTCTGATGTTTGATATGAACACTAACTGAAGCCCTTGATCTGAATAGATAGATAGATAAAAGAGAGAGAGAGAGAGAGAGAGAGAGAGAGAAGAAGAAGAAAAAGATAGATAGATAGATAGATAGATAGATAGATAGAAGAGAGCGATAGATAGATACATAGATACATAGATAGATATATAGATAGATATATAAATACTTTATTGATCCCATGAGGGAAATTCTTGAATTTTTGTATGATTTTATACATTCCATGAATAGGTATACAGCTGTTCCTATTAAAGTGGCCAGGGAGTGTATTTGAAGCATTAAACAGATAGTGGCTCTCCCTTAAACCCTTAATTTATCCATACTCTACAAAATTTTGCAAAAGTCATAGAAAATGCCATTAAACTAATCTATAAAACTAAATCTCAGCATAAGTACCCAATTAACATACCTAAATAAACACCAACTGTAGAACAGCTCAGTCTGTGTACACTTTTCCAAACGAGAAAATGATATGAAACAGAAAGAATCTGATTTATGAGTGCAGTCATGGCATAAAGCTCCGTTACGGGATGAAGATTTTATTCGTTTGGCCGTGTCGATCATTAGAGCTTTACAAGCCTGAAATATACAGTGCTTACAGCTTTTAAAACTGGGTAGAACAAGGGTTTGGACTCATTTACCATATGCTCTGTTTAAACACACACACACACACACACACTCTCACTCACAACACCTGGTCTCATCAAGCATCAACAATGATGAACCATGTTTGAGTGTGTTAGAATGAATGAAATCATTGCTGATAGAGGACTCAATTAAACACATTAGTGGCACCTGCATGTCGTTAGATGAGTGAATAATGTGAAAGTAGAATGGGAAAGGTGAGTGTCAGTTTGGAGGACAGAACAGTTCCTAGCTAAAACTGGAACCCAAATAAAGCTAGTAGCCAAAGTTAGAAGCCATCACAATGGGGTGTTCAGTCTTATCCATAAAGTGCGAGTGTGGGTGTTGGTGTGGTTGTGGGTGCTGGTGTGGGTGTTGGTGTGGTTATGGGTGTGAGTGTTGGTGTGGGTGTTGGTGTAAGTGTTGGTGTGGGTGTTGGTGTAAGTGTTGGTGTGGGTGTTGGTGTAGGTATTGGTGTGGGTGTTGGTGTGGGTATTGTTGTGGGTATTGGTGTGGGTATTGGTGTGAGTGTTGGTGTGGGTTTTGGTGTGAGTGTTGGTGTGGGTATTGGTGTGAGTGTTGGTGTGGGTATTGGTGTGGGTATTGGTGTGAGTGTTGGTGTGGGTATTGGTGTGGGTATTGGTGTGAGTGTTGGTGTGGGTATTGGTGTGGGTATTGGTGTAGGTATTGGTGTGGGTGTTGGTGTGAGTGTTGGCGTGGGTGTTGGTGTAAGTGTTGGTGTGGTATTGGTGTGGGTGTTGTTGTGGGTATTGGTGTGGGTGTTGGTGTGGGTATTGGTGTGGGTGTTGGTGTGAATGTGAGCGTGGGCATGGGTGCTGGTCTGGGTGCTAGTGTGGGTGTTGGTGTGGGAATAGGTGTGGGTGTTGGTAGGGGTGTGGCTATTGGTGTGAGTATTGGTGTGAGTATTGGTGTGAGTATTGGTGTGGGTGTTGGTGTGGGTGTTGGTAGAGGTGTGGGTATTGGTGTGAGTATTGGCGTGGGTGTTGGTGTGGGTGTTGGTAGAGGTGTGGGTATTGGTGTGAGTATTGGCGTGGGTGTTGGTAGAGGTGTGGGTATTGGTGTGGGTGTTGGTGTGGGTGTTGGTGTGGGTTTTTGGTAGAGGTGTGGGTATTGGTGTGAGTATTGGCGTGGGTGTTGGTGTGGGTGTTGGTAGAGGTGTGGGTATTGGTGTGAGTATTGGGTGGGTGTTGGTAGAGGTGGGGTATTGGTGTGGGTTTGGGTGGGTGTTGGTGTGGGTGTTGGTAGAGGTGTGGTATTGGTGTGAGTATTGGCGTGGGTGTTGGTAGAGGTGTGGGTATTGGTGTGAGTATTGGCGTGGGTGTTGGTGTGGGTGTTGTGGGTGTGGGTTTGGTGTGGGTGTTGGGTGGGTTTTTTGGATGGGTTTTTGGTGTGGGTGTTGGCGTGGGTGTTGGTGTGGGTGTTGATAGGGGGGGTGTGGGTATTGGTGTGGGGTGTTGGTGTGGGTGTTTGGTAGAGGGGGTGGGTATTGGTGTGAGTATTGGTGTGGGTGTTGGTGTGGGTGTTGGTGTAAATGTTGGTGTGGGTGTTGGTAGAGGTGTGGGTATTGGTGTGAGTATTGGCGTGGGTGTTGGTGTGGGTGTTGATAGAGGTGTGGGTATTGGTGTGGTTTGGGTTGTTGGTGTGGGTGTTGTAGAGGTGTGGGTATTGGTGTGGGTGTTGGTGTAAATGTTGGTGTGGGTGTTGGTAGAGGTGTGGGTATTGGTGGGGGTGTTGGTAGAGGTGGGGGTATTGGTGCGAGTATTGGTGTGGGTGTTGGTGTGGGTGTTGGTGTAAATGTTGGTGTGGGTTTTGGGTGTGGGTGTTGGTAGAGGTGTGGGTATTGGTGTAAGTATTGGCGTGGGTGTTGGTGTGGGTGTTGATAGAGGTGTGGGTTTTGGGTGTGGGTGTTGGCTGGGTGTTGGTGTGGGTGTTGATAGAGGTGGGGGTATTGGTGTGGGTGTTGGTGTAAATGTTGGTGTGGGTGTGGATGTGCGTGTGGATGCAGATTTTCATCCCAATAAAGCAGGAGCAACACCTGATTCCACTTGATTAATCAAAATACCTAATAAAGAGGTGTGGCTTCTGCTTGGTGGGAAGATCCCTTTCGGGATAAGTTTAAATTTAACACATCTGCATCCTAAGATAAATGGATGTTAAAGGAGTTTACTGCCAGGTTTGGAGTACAAGGTTACCTGTAAATCTGACTGTAGTCACAAGCAGTTACATCTACATGGCAAAAAAATAAAACAATAAAACAAACAAAAAAAGAAACAATGAATGTATAACAACAGCATTTATATCGAATAATTACATCGTGGCTTTGATGAAGGTCATGGAATGTGTGCACACATGCACAAGGTATCCAGGTGATTCTCATCGCCCCCTGGTGGTTAGGTGGGGTTCAGCTGACTTTGGTAACACTACAATGAACAATCATGCACCTGAATAATACTTACGTAAATATGAACTAATGATGAAGTAAAAAATGAAGAGCTGACTTTAACAATAACGCAATGAGGAAGAGAAAGTTAAGAGGAAGTCGTGATGTGTGAATAATAACATCCTTAAACACATATTAGTGTATGTTTGTTATTTAACGTACTAGTTAACACAGGGGAGAAGACTAAAAGAGCGAAAAATCATTTTTTTGTTATTAACACGGGTTTTTTAAATATTAATTGATATTAGCGTCTGCTAAATAAATAAACGTTTCTGTATTAATGTCACCCAAAACATTTACTGGATATACTAGAGTTTGATTTGAAGAGAAATGGATGAACAGGTTAAAGGAAATGATTTTTTGCTTATTATTAGTGTGTTTTTCTACATTCTATAAAGAGGTTCATTGTAGATTATGAAAGTAATCCAGCGTTATCCAGTAATATTAATGTATGCAGCTGCATACGGCAAATAACTTACACAATCTGAATTTATGCATGTTTAATTCATATTCTTTCTTATAGAACAAATTTGGTTTAGTTTACTAACAAACATGTACTTAAGGGGATTTTTATTTGCGCATAAGCCTCACGTCACGGTTATGTTTAGCTTTTTATTAGTTCGTAATTAGTCATGCTTTGAGTCATCATTAGTTCATATTTAAGTAAGAATGAATTCAGGTATTAATGCAGGATTATACAGGTGCTCATACGATAAAGTGTTAGCATTACCTTCTTTATTATTGTCACTTTTTACATTACAGCTCAGTGAAATTCTTTCTTTGCGTATCCCAACATTTTTTTGGGAAGTTGGGGTCAGATTGCAGGGGCAGCGAACTTGGGTTCTGCAGCGGGGACAATGATCCAAAACACACCAGCAAGTCCACCTCTGAATGGCTGAAGAAAAACAAAATGAAGACTTTGGAGTGGCCTAGTCAAAGTCCTGACCTCAATCCGATTGAGATGCTGTGGCATGACCTTAAAAAGGTGGTTCATGCTCGAAAACCCTCCAATGTGGCTGAATTACAACAATTCTGCAAAGATGAATGGGCCAAAATTCCTCCACAGCGCTGTAACAGACTCATTGCTGCTAAGGGTGGACCGACCAGTTATTAGGCTTGGGGGGGCAAACACTTTTTCACACAGGGCCATGTAGTTTTGGATTTTGTTTTCCCTTAATAAAAAAAAACCTTCATTTAAAAACTGCATGATGTGTTTACTTGTGTTATCTTTGACTAATATTTAAATGTTTTTTAATTATCTGAAACATTCTTCTTCTTCTTCTTCTTCTTTCGGCTTTTCCCTTCAGGGGTCGCCACAGCGAATCATCTCTCTCCACCTATCCCTATCTTCTGCATCCTCAACCCTTGCACCCACTAGCTTCATATCCTCATTTATTACATCCATATACCTCCTCTTTGGCCTTCCTCTTTGCCTCCTGCCTGGCAGCCCCATGTCCAACATTCTCCTACCAATATACTCACTGTCCCTCCTCTGAACATGTCCAAACCATCTTAATCTGGCCTCCCTAACTTTGTCCCCCAAATGTCCAACATGAGCTGTCCCTCTGATGTACTCATTCCTAATCCTGTCCAATCTTGTCACTCCCAAAGAGAACCTCAACATCTTCAGCTCTGCTACCTCGAGCTCTGACTCCTGTCTCTTCCTCAGTGACACTGTCTCTAAACCATACAGCATGGCCGGTCTCACCACTGTCCTGTACACCTTCCCCTTGATTCTCGCTGATATTTTCTGATCACACAGAACTCCCGACACCTTTCTCCACCCATTCCAACCTGCCTGCACTCGCTTCTTTACCTTTTTCCCCCACACTCTCCATTACTCTGGACTGTTGACCCCAAGTACTTAAACTCCTGTACCTTCTTCACCTCTTCACCCTGTAACCTTACTGTTCCACTTCCCTCCCTTTCATTCACACACATGTACTCAGTCTTACTACGACTGACCTTCATTCCTCTTCTCTCCAGCGCAAACCTCCACCTCTCCAGGTTTTCCTCCACCTGCTCCCTGCTCTCACTACAGATCACAATGTCATCTGCAAACATCATTGTCCAAGGAGACTCCTGTCTGACCTCCTCTGACAACTGGTCCATCACTATAGCAAACAGGAAGGGGCTCAGAGCCGATCCCTGATGCAGCCCCACCTCCACTTTGAACTCCTCTGTCTGACCTACAGCACACCTCACCACTGTCCTGCTCCTCTCATACATGTCCTGCACCACTCTGACATACTTCTCCGCTACTCCTGACTTCCTCATACAGTACCACAGCTCTTCTCTTGGCACCCTGTCATATGCTTTCTCCAAGTCTACAAACACACAGTGCAACTCCTTCTGACCATCCCTATACTTCTCCATCAAAATCCTCAGAGCAAAAATTGCATCCGTTGTGCTTTTTCTGGGCATGAAGCC
>JAUCMX010000001.1:30616586-30626586 GCA_033459395.1 Hemibagrus guttatus | reverse complement strand
TGCTAATGTTTTTAGCACTGCAATGTCATTTGAGACCGCCTCACAAAATGTCCGAACCAGCCTGTTTGTGGTCCTGAACACCTCAAATCAGTTCGACATGATTGTGTAATGGTTTAAGCACCGTTTAAGTTTGAATAATGCTAAAATCTAGCTTCTTGTACTTGTTAGCAACATTAGCCTAAGGGCTCATGTTTAAAACTCCAAAAGCAAAACTCTTAGACTAAACACGTCTTGGTTAAACTACGTCATTTTGGTTAGTAATGACTACACAATGAACGTGATTATTTTAGGATACATATGGAGTAATTAACGATGGGTTTTTTTTTAGGCTGCACCATGTTAGCGTAGCATTTCTTTCCCTCTCCATCTGACCTGCATTAGATTGAGTCACAGAAACTGCTATAGTCTGTAAGTAATTGGGCAGCAGCACAGTGTTGTGTTGTTTTGGCTCTGTACTACAGGAAATTGTATGTGGAATAAAACAATGAGGACGAGGTTAAAGTGCAGCATGTCAGATTCAGTTCAAGGGGATTTACCATATGGGATAAACAGAAGAGAGTCAGCGTGCCATTAAACAGATACTAGGAGTGTAATGCAATGCCAGTATCTCTATCTGTTTAAAGTGGGCGTGGCCTATGGCAAAAGGGTTTTCCTCTTTATTTATTTATGTCTTTTTTAGCAGGTACAGTCCTAAGTTCTGAACTCATAACCCTCCAGTCACACGCACAGAACCTTAACCACTAGCTTGTAAACCTTAAGGTTGTTTTTAATCTAATTAAATCTAATTTAAGTAAATGGTTTGGAGATGGTATGGTGGCGTAGCGGGCAAAGTTGCAGCCTCATTGCTCAGACTCAAAGGTCTGGGTTTTATTCTGAGCCTGAGTTACTGTGTGTGTGTGTGTGTGTGTGTGTGTGTGTGTGTGTGTGTGTGTGTGTGTTGTGTTTAATCCCACCAATTTGAGTGTGTCTATGTTTAAGTCCACCAATCTGTGTGTGTGTTTGTGTTTAAGCCTACCAATCTGTGTGTGTGTGTCTGTGTGTGTGTGTTTTGTTTGTTTTTGTGTGTGTGTCCTTTTGTTGTGTTTGTTTGTGTGTGTGTGTGTGTGTGTGTGTGTGTGTGTGTGTGTGTGCATGTGTGTGTCTGTGTTTAAGCCCACCAATCTGTGTGTTTGTGTGTACCTGTGTTTAATCCCACCAATCTGTGTATGTGTTTTGTGTGTGTGTGTGTTGTGTTTAATCCCACCAATCTGGTTTTGTTTTGTGTTGTGTGTTGTGTTTAATCCCACCAATCTTTTGGGGTGTTTGTGTTGTGTGTCGTGTTTAAGCCACCAATCTTTTTGGGGTGTCTTTTTTTGTCTGTGTTTAAACCACCAATCTGTGTGTGTGTGTGTGTGTGTGTGTGTGTGTGTGTGTTTTTGTGTGTCTGTGTCGTGTTTAACCCCCCAATCTGGTGTGTTTTTGTCTTTGTTTAAGCCCCCCATCTGTGTGTTTTGTGTGTGTGTGTTTGGGTTGTGTGTTTTTGTGTGTTTTGTTTTGTTTTTTTGTTGTGTGTTTGTGTGTGCCCGTGTTTAAACCCACCAAACTGTGTGTTTTGTGTGTGTTTTTGTTTAATTTTTGTGTGTGTGTGTTGTGTGTGTGTCTGTGTTTAATCCCACCAATCTGGTGTGTGTGTGTGTGTGGGGTGTGTGTGCACGTGTGTGTCTGTGTTTAATCCCGCCAATCTGTGTGTGTATGTGTGTGTTTAATCCCACCTATTTGGGTGTGTTTATGTGTGTATTTATATATGTTTGTTTTGTGTGTGTGTGTGTGTGTGTGTGTGTGTGTGTGTGTGTGTGTGTGTGAGTTTAATCCCACCTATTCCACGGCATTTGTGTGCCACTTTTTTGCATTGATGTTACACTTACAAATATGTCTACATGAACATTAAAAAAAAACACAAATAAAACCTTCATCATTCTTTAGAATTCTAATCTTAGAAGCCAGCATCTTTGCCATCTCCTGCAGCTACACTTCAACTTCACATAAGCCAAGTAAATACCAAATAAAATACTTTTTTGTTTTGTTTGTGAATCCATTTAACATCTCATGCATGAAACGTCCTTCCGTAAGTCATCTGTTATAGCTTATAAAAAATGTACATTCCAGTTTAGTCACCCAACACTGTTGCTGGGACACAAGTCTCAGGTTCGACGGAAAGTTCAAGATCATCCCCATTTCCTGAAGCTCATGTGAAGAAGAAACAGTACTTTCATTATTTTCTCTTTTTGGAAGTAAACCATCGAATCGTCCAATTTGAAGTAAATTATTAGAAAGTCCTTAATGTCCAATGCCATGATCATGGATGTAAATTAACCACAACTTATTCGATTAGCTTTTTAATTTGATGCTAAAATACAAAACAAAACTCAACTCTATGATTTATTTAATAGCTCAAACACAACTGTTGTCACATCTGGGAAAAAAATGATATTGGAATAAAACACTTAAAAGGTTTAAATGTGTGATTTCTTCAATTTACTTTTAAAGGGTTGGTGTCTCATATAGCTCTCCCTCAAGGCCAGCGTTTCCTAGGACAAGCTCCAGATTCCCAGTAGCCCTGACCAGGATAAAGCTCTTATTGAAGAGGAATAAATGGTTTAGTAAAGAAAATATGATTTTACATGTAGTCATTTCTGGTGTTTGTTCGATTGACATTGAAGATAAGATAAATAAATAAATAAATAAATAAATAAATAAATATCTGGAACCAGGTTTTAATGTCATACAGACGCACAGATTCGGTTTGTGGTTTAGGACAAAGTATTACTTACTGCAATCTATAAAAACAGCTCCACATTAAGCTTGCGTTCGTAAATATAGACTAGTCCGTGCTATTCAAAATGGATTAGGTACACTCAAAGGCCACTTTAATAGGAACAGGTTCAGCTTGTTGTGAGTTCTGAGTTCCTTTTCAGCTCATCATGGTTGCACAGAGTCCTTAAATGAGTTACTGCTGTCTTTCTGAGAGCTTGACGCTATCTGGCCATACACGCACACACACCCTGACCTGAAAGCTGGTGGAGCTAGTGTTTCAGTGCCTAGATCTGCAGCTCACTTGATGGTTCTTGTTTTTTTGTGTAGACTCTAGAGACTGCTGTGCGGTTTCTGAAATACTCGATCCAGCTCGATGCCACAGGACCGCATGAACGTACAGGAGTACAGGTGTCCCTATTAAAGTGCGTGTTCATGTCGATATCGGCATGACGTATGGTGATTGATTTTCTGCATTTGAGCTTCCTTCCTTTTTGTAAACTCTAAGAAACGAGGACAGGGCCACCATGCTGCAGACACAAAGTCTCTGTACTTTGAGAAAAACCAATCCAAGGTTAAATCATTTTTTTTTCCTTTTCAGAAATGAAAACCTGAATGTTTTGCTCTTAGTGTACATGAGAATGAGAAGCATATGAAAGCAGTGAGGCTTGCCATCCTAATAGGTATTTTTACTTCAGACCGTAGAGGTTTACTTTCCACTCAGCGCTCTCTTAAAAATAAAATCCTGAGCTTCAGTGGCCTGATTGATCCTGCAGTCCAAAATCAACACACTGTCCAGTTGCGGTCTTTCAGGAGCCAAAGACAGAGCTGCTCTCTGGTCAGTCACGTAACATTATGCCTCCAACACACTGATGACTTCATCTGACTAACACACACGCAGTTCTGCTCCTAATCCGTGTTTCACTTGAAAGCTGTGAAGTGTGACAGGTTAGGTGTGTTTGTGTATATATTAGTAACAGAGTAATTATAGTGTTATTTTATTGCCAAAAATCTCGAGCACAAAAGTTTCATCCGTGAGCATGACTTCATCCGCTCTCTCACGCAAGCTCTCACATGGATTTATTTTTTCTCTCAGACAAAAATACACACGTATAATCGAACGTACCCTGACGCACAAAATGTGTGCACTTAAATTTAATGAATGTGTGTGAATGTGTTATTTATTAGTTTCGAGTTCAGGTTTATGGCTAGATTGACAGGGTTTAAGCCAAGCGAAGACTATTTTATGCAATTATTTAAGCAAACATACAACATTAAATCTGTGGTTTCTGTTTAAATAATAATGTCATTCATTTTTGCTCAATAGTTGGGTGCTTTCACACTTTTCCGGGCCAAAACCGTTGTGATGATGTGGGGGGAAAAAGTGTTTAAACAGAACAAACTCTGTAATCAATCCTAGCAATTATCACCAAACTAAACCTTGTCTAGATTAGAAATATTATTACATGTTTTAAAGCTGGAATAAAATTTTATTTAACTCTGGTGATGAGGAGGATGTTTGTCTTTGCTGTTGTTTTGGATGAAGGAAATCAGGAGAAAAGGAGCACGCAATTAATTGCACACGATTAATATCCCAAAAATATTAATTGTCATTAGAAATGTTGTTTATTTTCAGTAACATTGGAATAGTTAATGCTCTCGGCTGCTCCCTGTTCGGGGTTGCCACAGCGGACCAACTGGTCCGCACATCAACTTGGCAAATGTTTTACGCTGGATGCCCTTCCTGACACAACCCTCCCATTTTTCCAGGCTTGGGACCGGCACTGCATCCAGTGGCTGGGAATCAAACCCGGGCCTTCCGCATGATAGGCGAGAAACCTACCACTGAGCCATCAATGCCCCTTCAGTAACATTGGAATACTGGTAATAAAATAATTTCACATGTGAGTTGTTAATATTCTGATATTAACTCACAAGACAAACCGGCGCCTTGTCCTTCATCCAAAAGAACTTATTCCGATTGGTCAGTAGGTTAAAAAAAAAAAGACAGAATTTTTCCAAAGTACTTTTTTCTCTTTGCTGTGACAAAACAAAAAAGCTGACTACAACACGAACATAATATATGCACCGAATGAAAAGGTTTATTGAGGGAGCGAGGTTTGTAAGCATCTTGTGATCAGCTTTCGTGCAGCTTGTGCTGAGATCTTCAGGAGAAAGACTAAACTAAACCAGGAGAAACTAATCCTGAACAAAGAGACGTTTATAGATGAATCTATTGCACTCTTGACTTCTGCCAGTGAAATAAAATAAAGGAATTGACTGAGCAAGTCTCAAGTGCTTTTTTTGTTAATAATAATAATAATAATAATAATAATAATAATAATAATAATAATAATAATAATAATAATAGATTGGACAGCTAAACAAGACGCCTGTTTCCAATTCCACTCAGTAGACACTGGTGATTAGCTCAGATAGTCGACCAATTATCACATCTGAAACCAATGAAATGTTGGGTTTCTATGGCAGTGACGTATTTATGTACTGTATTTTTATCAATAATAAATTAATAGCAGATTCGGATCTGCCTGACTGCTTGCTAATGCAAAAATCCAACTTTACAACGATTACTGTGTGTTTGATGAATGCCGTGTTTGTCAGATGCAACCTGACACATGCGGTGGTTAGTCTGAATCTTATGCATGTCAAAAAGTAAGTGACTGTGAAATTCTGGCTTTGTTTTTGAGAGACAGGAGCTTTAAAGAGAAACGATACATCCTCTGTCTTACTTCCCGCTCAGAAAATAGGAAAGGTCCGATTTCAGCAATCCCGAATCTGTGGACCAGATGGTCTGACTTCAGCACTCTGTCTATTTAAACAAGGTCATGTTTTTGCTTTTCCAAAGGAATTCAGGCTTTCCTGCACATCTCCACTTATTCCTTTCCCCCACATTTGTGTTGTGTTATTGTGTTTCCACATTATTAAGTGAATCCCAGCTTTGTTTGCATCCTGACAGCGGCCCACTTAGCCGAATCTCTTCTGGGTTTCTGACACACTAGAGCGGGATTAAGCAGCCTGAGGCACATATTGAACTCATACTCGATGCTGGGAATCTTTTTCTGTTGGATCACTTACATTACACCGTCTTCATGCGCCTTTTATCCGTTCAGCAAAAGCATACCGAGATGTTCAAAGCCATTTTTCAACGAGAAGCGAAATATTATTGTTTCAGCAAGATGGATGAGAAAGGAAGGAAAGGAAACAGGGTCAGGATTCACACGGATTGTATGTTTTTAACAAAGTAATTCTATAGAAGGTGATGGAAATGTGGAACAAAATGAGTTTGCACCAGATGGCTGGGTTCAGAAATGTCGTATCACTCTCTATGAGAGTAGAAACTTGAGCGTTGTTACAGACACACAAAGGCTTGTTGTTAAGTTCTATATTTTAGCAGGCGAGGCCTGATACGTTAACAGCTTAAACAATGTGCTGTTCGAGGCAGGATGCAAGTCTGTAAACTCAGCATGATGTTTATTTTGGAAAATTCCACCGATCATCTTTATAGCTGTGGTCAGTACACAAGCAGGCAAGATCAAAGAAGGGAAATTCCTAATCGAAAACAACAATACAGACACGAGTCGGAAAAACAGATACAACAATTAGAAAAATTGAGGCTCAGAACTGCACAGTACAACAAGCAAGACTTCGCTATGGGACACGGAAACAATAGGGAATATATAAGATTGCTATTTAAGGGCTGAACACAGAACAGGTGAAAACTGTGGGGTAATCAGCCAATCACAGGACTGGGGCAAAGCGATTTCTCACAAGAGAGCACGCAATCCATATTAACCAGTGCTTGAGGATTACAGAAAATTCCAGTCTTTTGCACAGAACCTTAAACCACTGAGATTGGAAAAAAAAAAGTGCAATAATGATGTAGAGGACAGGAATTCACAGAGTGGCTCAATCAGGGTGCCTGTGAGTAAAGCCAAGAGGGTATAAGCAAGTGTGAATATATGTGTATGTGTGTGTGTGTGTGTGTAAGCAAAATTCTGCCAGGGTGGTCCAGTCTTTCATGGTGTGTGGGATTGTGAACATGACCTCGGATGAAAAAAACCCTTGCTAACCCTCTTAACCTCACACCCGGCCCATCTGTGCAGGGCCCACGGGACAGCGGGAATGAGGAAGCAAGGGAGTAGGCAGAATATAGTAGGTAGTGTATACTCCTGCCTGAGTCAGGATTGGAGTGTACTCTTTAACAAAGAATCAATGCTGACCTCCTCCATTGGGAATAGGGGTGGCAGTCCAGTGTTTAAAGGATTATTAGTCAGACATGATTCATAATTAAAGGTCAGGGGTTCTTGGGGGATAAGATACCAAAATGCCTCAAAATGAACAAATTGAAATCATGAACTTGACTCATGTTACAGACTACTATCTAGTTTTTTTTTTTTTTTTTTTAAAGCAACCCAGTAATAAGAAGTAAAGCGTCAACAAGGCTTGAATGGATTTAAACAAACTAACTATGTACAGCAATTTACAATAAAAAATAATAAATAAATTAAATAAATCTTGTTTAAAAGTCAGTGCCCCTTTGCGTTGACATAACACTTTTGAATGTAGCTCATGTGCAAAAAAATATAAGTATATATTATATATAATATAATATATAATATAAGTATGTCATCTTTCAGAAGTGAAAATTTGTCCATCACGGCTTTATTGAAATTTCTGGTTACTGTTAATTGCTCTACAACCACGCTAGTTGTGTAGCTAGCTAGATAAAACCTCGTTAGTTGTGTAGCTAGCTGGATAGTCAATTAAACTTGCTAACTGCATCTGGTTTATTTTATGAACTTCAGCATATGATGGTTTGTGTCAGCTTTGTCGCAGCGTGTGAGATGAACAGAGGCAGTCAAAAAATAATAAGTGTGAGATTGGGACATACATTTTGTGTAATTACTGGCAATTTTTCAAATAGCTTAATGTATAGAGCAGTGTAAAATGCCATCCTGATAGTATATACTGGTGATTGCTTGTAATGACTGAATACAATTTTAGGAAATGTATTTTTTTTTTAAAAACAGTTTTTATATAGACAGAAACACGTTGTTCAGACTTCCTTTCACCAGACATTGTGTGTCTGTGTCGCTCTTTAATAGCATGTATTTGTCACTGGGGAGGAATAAAGATGGAGTCCAGGGCAGCCACGTGGCACTTCACTCTCTACGTTTTTACAGACTTTCAAATAAACTCACCTCTGCGGCCTCAGCAGTCAAAACACAATAATAGTTTCTTCAGCCTTCACGTCCTCGACACATACTTTTCTTTCCTCTGACTCTCATTTCCACCACACACACACTTCTGTGTTTCAGCCCTCACACTCAACACTCTCTTTCTTTCTTTCTTTCTTTCTCTCTCTCTCTCTCTCTCTCTCTCTCTCTCTCTCTCTCTCTCTCTCTGTTTTGGGTCTTCAGCACCTGTCATGGTTGAGGTTTTATGTGCAGTAATGAACACACACGCACACGGCAGACGGTGGATGCTGGATTTATGGCTCAACTTCCCACAGCTGACACACACACACACACACACACACACACACACACACACACACACACACACTGTGCCGAGAACCTGAAAAGAGTTTAGACAACGATGCAGTGTATATGACTTCACAAATAAACAAAACACACAACACACACACACACACACACACACACACACACACACTAAAGGAAAAATGAATTAATGTGTTTATTACATGCTGTTTATCACCCAGGACATGTATAGTGTCTAAAGTTTGCCACTTTAGATTTACATAATAAGTACAAAGCTAATGTCACTAATAAGTAATGGATTTCTTATAGCTACCAGTTTAGCATCGTTCCACACACTCGCTTTAAAAGCCTCTTTTAGTAATTTAGATAGAAACAAATGTGTATATACATAAATCTTTTGCAGGACCATTTAAACAAATAACAATAACAAAAAAAGATTTAAAAAGTTAGTTAATTTCATTAGTTCTTTAGTTAGTTAATTTCAGCTCCTGAGTTTGTAGAAATTTACATAGAATGTAATTTATATAATTAATTTATCATGTGCAATATGGTTTTAGTTTTAGCTCCCGAGCATTTTTTTTACACTTTTGTATACATTTTGTATGTATAGAATATTTCATTTCTATTTTATTTACATATACTTTATCTTGTAATCTGAAGCAGTCTCTGGTCTCTTTCCTTTGGATTAATAAAGTTCTTATCTCATCTCATCTCATCTCATCTTATCTTATCTTATCTTATCTCATCTTATCTCATCTCATCTTATCTTATCTTATCTTCTCTCATCTTATCTCATCTCATCTCATGTTATCTTCTCTCATCTTATCTCATTTCATCTCATCTCATCTTATCTTATCTCATCTCATCTTATCTTATCTTCTCTCATCTTATCTCATCTCATCTCATCTCATCTTATCTTCTCTCATCTTATCTCATTTCATCTCATCTTATCTTATCTCATCTCATCTTATCTCATCTCATCTTATCTTATCTCATCTCATCTTATCTCATCTCATCTCATCTTATCTCATCTCATCTCATCTCATCTTATCTTCTCTCATCTTATCTCATTTCATCTCATCTTATCTTATCTCATCTCATCTTATCTCATCTCATCTTATCTTATCTCATCTCATCTTATCTCATCTCATCTTATCTCATCTCATCTCATCTCATCTTATCTTCTCTCATCTTATCTCATTTCATCTCATCTCATCTCATCTCATCTCATCTCATCTCATCTCATCTTATCTTATATAAGAAGGTTTGTTGATAGGTAGAAGTAAAATTGCACACAAATAACAATTTAAATAGCACACAATAAAAATGAAAAGAAATTCATGTTTAAATTATAAAAAAAATAGCTGAGATTTAAGATGACTAGCCAAAAATGATGGCGCCCTATATAGAGAAAGTGTTAGCATGTGACACTGGCTGCAGTCGCTGAGCTGCATTACTAGGAGATAGATTTATGTTGCATGTATTTTTGTTTTCAGCTCATTCTGAGAGCCTGATTAAGTTAAACCAGGGGATGTGGTAGCTTAGTGGATTAAGTTTTGGACTACTGATCGGAAGGTGGTGAGTTCAGAACCGCCAAGCTGCCACTGCTGGGCCCCTGTGCAAGGCCCTTAACCCTCAATTGCTCAGTTGTATAAACTTAGAATTGCTCTGGATAAGAACGTCTGCCA
>JAUCMX010000001.1:30531586-30611586 GCA_033459395.1 Hemibagrus guttatus | reverse complement strand
CAGGTAGATGTTTATGGCAATGTGTGTTCGATCAATTGTTTAAACAATTAATAACTATGAATGTCTGCTTTTGGTTTGACTCCCAGCTTTTTCTGTGAAGATTGCATTGGTTGGTAAAAATGGATAAACCCACACCAAAACCAGAGAGCTGTCTAAGGGAGAAAAGCAGACATTTTTAAAGTTCAGAAAAGATGGACAGTTGAGCAAGCAATGGGAATAACCAATAAAACAACCATGTTCTGAATAAGGAAGAAAGCACTGGTGTACTAACAACCAGATATCAAACAGTTCAGCCAAGGAAACAGTATCTAATGACAGAAACACTGTGGGAGCTGTGAAGAAATACCTCAAAACAACAGTCCATGGCATCGTGAACAACATCCACAGGGCAGGGTGAAGGTATCACAATCCACCATTTGGAGAAGCAGAAATACAGAGGCCATACTTATCAGCAAAGAAATAACGAGATGAGCCGCAAAAGCTCCAGGATCTGCTCATTATTCAAAACATACAAACTCATCAGTCAGGCATGGTGGAAGTAGTGTCAGGGTTGGGCTTAGACTGCTTCGGGAACAGACTCGCTAATCTTTATTGACAAATGTTGCAGCAGAATACAGTCAGAAACAGATTACAGAGAGATGTATTCAATCTAATTAGGAGGAACTTTATCATAAAGTGGCCAATAGACTGGCCGAGTCAATCACCACACTGTAAACCCCGGCAAGTTAAGATAAATCAAAAGTTTTAAGGTAATAAGTTTCCTCAATTTTTTTTAAGTAGATAAACATAATTGTTTTAAATTAAGTACACTTAATACATAAGAACAGATTAATTCAAATTAACTGAAAATTATTTATTTGAATAAACTTTTTTTGTTAATAATAAATAAACTCGATTAATTTAATTTATCGAAAAATTAAGATATTACATGTTTGTTATATATTTTTAAGTATTCAATACTTCCATCCATCCATTCTCTATACCCACTTATCCCACTACAGGGTCACAGAGAACCTGGAGCCTATCCCAGGAGACTACAGGCACAAGGCAGGGTACACCCTGGACAGGATGCCAGTCTATCGCAGGGCCCAATCACACACACACACGCTACGGACGCTACGGACAATTTAGAGATGCCAAACAACCTACAATGCATATCTTTGGACTGGGAAACCTCCAAGGCAGAACGTGCAAACTCCATACACACGGTGGAGCCGGGAATCAAACCCCAACCCTGGAGGTGTGAGGCAAACGTGCTAACCACCAATCCACCATGCCCCTCAGTAGACAATACTTAAAATTTTTAATTCCCTAAAAATAACAATTTCATTAATTAAAAGAAAACAAAACCTTAAGAAATATTACCTCAATGTTTACATTCAGTAACAAAATCTAATTCCTTAAACATTAGAAATGAAGAGAATTCTCAACTCCATATGCAGAAGCAAATGTTTTACTATTTAATAGGAATTCATTTATTTATCAAATATTTCAGTCAAAAGGAACATTCAATCTCCATGCATTAACATCTTTCTATTAGCTTAAAAAAAAAAAAAAAACCCTTATAATTAAAATTTTTGAGTTGAATGACTTCAACTATTTTATTTGAGTTATTGGAAGTCAAACCACTTAAAAGTTTTAAGTTGAATGAACTGTTAAGCAATTTTAAGTACAATTCATTTATTTTTAATGAGATCGTTATACTGTTAGGGAATACAGTGCAGATATGAACCTAATCAATATATTTCATATCATGAAGAAAAGCCTAATGGGAGAACCACCCTGAAATAAACTAATTAAAATAAATCTGAGCATGTATTATGTGCGCTCTATAGTTCTATAAAGAAATCAGAAATGTATGCAAACCATTGTTAATTTGTTTCTCATGCACTGGAAAAGAGGAAAAAAAGAAAAATTAGTCTCCTTTGTCCAGTGACCGAAAATTTTGGTCTGGATTCAAATCTTTTTTGTGTGTTTTAGACTTGTGGGAATTTGGCCTAACCTGGCAACCCTGCAGAGTTCAAGCGACACATGAAAGTAAAAAAAAATATATTGTGACGTGTATGTTTTGTCCTAATACACGCATGAAGCCACAACATGAAGCATTTTGTTAAGATTTATAAAAAAGAAAAAAGAAAAAGAAATAAAAGAAATAAAGGAAAAAGGAAAAATAATAAATTGTGCACCTTCTCTTCATATTTGTGTTTGGGTTTATTTGGAATACATTAACTGTTAATCCAAATAACGTGCTTGAATTTGTGCTTGAAGCGCACAGAGAAGTACAAACTCAAAATGGTCTGGACCGAGAGAGAGAGAGCGAGAGAGAGAGAGAGAGAGAGAGAGAGATGTACAGGTTATAATTATGTCTCAAATATAGCAGACGAAATTTTGTGCGTGGCAAAGTCTGAAAAACACACCGACAGACCTACAGCTCTTTTAGTGTTTGTACAAATAGAATCAAACTGATCTGAAGCAAAATTCATAGAAATCCTAGCAAGACACAGGGTAATTTTATTTAAAAGGAAAGCTATGAACACCTACCACTTACCTCAGCCTTCACCCTGATCTCAACCGTTCATTACTTTTCATTTTGAGTTGGCTTTTGTGAATTTATGTGAACTCGTGCAGCCATGTTGGTGCGATTCACACTTCTACCTCGGGCTGCGTTGTGCTCAAACTAGCTTAGCATTCTGTGCTCCTCGGGCTTGTTAGCATAATGGCATGTTGGCAGAAAGTTCACGTTATTGAAGTCAGTCCTCAGCTGTAACACTTCTGTCAAACCCATTTAGACTCAATGCAAATCATGCTGGCATTACGAACGTACAAGCTGCAGGCCAGGTTTATGTGGAACTTTATGGGAAAGCTGTCTATGTAATGACTTTATAGCAAATGCACGACCATTGAATAGCACATTTGGGCAATTCCAGGAGTTTGCATGTGGCAAATAAACTCACACTGATGAAAAAGCATCTCAATACCAGTACATGCTTAGCAGCCGGAAGATAATAAATATCTGATCATGGGACCTTTTAGGAAGCACACAAAGTAATATTTAGAAGGATATTTCTTTTTGTAGCTATGAAATTATCAATTCTGACTGTCAAAAGTTGTTGATTAGTTTTCTATAAAAAGCAGCTCAGACAGTAGTGCCAGCTAGCTGCAAGACAAATCACAGGTTTATAATAATGCAAGCATTCAAATACAAAAATTTGTGCATTATTATTTCTAGAGAACACAAGGATATGTATAGTGGATGTTCCACATCATAAAATATTTGTAGGATTGATGTGCTTAAAGAGATGTTTTTAATCTTTACTTTGTCCGTACTTTGTAACAGTCAGAAATAAAGTGCTAACTTTAAGGTTTCAGACTTAAAGTTGTAAAATCATCAGGATTGTGTGTTTGTGTGTGTGTGTGTGTATGTCCTTAATTAATTCATTGTTGGTTCTGTGGGTGCAATGTGGGACGAGGCAAAACATTTCACTAGATTGCATCACATGTATTTAATCTGTAAGTGATAAATAAAGACCATTGAAACTTTAGAAGATGGTGAAGGAATGAGTATTCATAGCTGTTATAATGCAAGTAATAACAGGAAAGAACTTTTTTTTTTTTTTTTTTTTTTTACAAACAATCCATGACATTGATGGAGTTCCAAGTTATGATAAATGGACAAAAAGTAATAATTTGTTCAATTAATTAAAAAAGAAAATTGAAATAATTGTGAAATTGATTTGGTATGTGAGGAATACAACACCTATATACTGTATATGACACATTAGAGTGAATCATAGTTAATAGTATGGGACATTACATATCATAGATGGGTTTTTAGAGGAGATACATTTTCAAGTAACACTGTAATATAAAAAAAAAACCAGTCTTTTGCACAACAATGCATAGTTTTAGAAATTTTTTTCCTGTTTTATTATGTATCACTGATGAAAAATGTTATGGGTTCGACATTTTTAGCATTATGGAAATGATTTGACACACAGACTAAAAATGATACAGTTAGGTGGTTGATGTCTGTATGAAACAACTCCTCTCATCTTGCAAACACAGATACAAGCTTTTTTGGCTTAATAAACTGGCAGCACAGTGTATACTTATGTATTATTAAGTGATTATGTATGTGCTATGAAATCGTCATGTAGCCTTGAAATAAACCACCACCGTTTTCTTTCCATGTCGGCGCTGGGGAAGCATCTCAGGCTACATTTGTATCTGGGCTGTCAGGAGCGAACGTTCACAGATGTGGCAGAACAAACACAAGAAGGGAGAAAAATGAATAACAGGATGCAATGCTTGTTCAACATGATCAGGATGGCCTCCAGGGCAACGTCTGCTGGGAAACTGAGTTGGGAAATGGGTTGAGAGATAATGAAGGCTGAGGATAGTTAGAAGCCTCAAATCGATCAGAAATCAGCTCATCGATCCTATCGATCAGCAAAGACAATATACTGTATGATGTGCAATGTTTGCATCTGGAACTGTGCTGCTACTGTGTAAAGCCTAAGTGTAAAAAATGTGAATTAAATTTCTCCCAAAGTTAAAAAGCAGATTTCTAGTAGACCATTTCAAGCTATATAGATAGTAATATAATTGCACTTTAATCTCAAATTTGTATCAGGATCACCAATGATATTTAGACCAAGCAATTTCAATGATATTTATGATTATTACTTAGAACAGTGGGATAACAGGTTCTCCAAAGAAAATGACTACATTTTGCTTACGTCATTAATCAACTCGCATAAAAGGTGAAAGGGTCTATCTGGGTTCATGTTTTTTGAAAAGAATATAAGAATATTTGAGGAAATATTTACGGAAAAGACATTTAAGAAAACTCCTGAAGTAAACTAAAGACGGAAATATCAGATACCAGACATGTCTTGGCTGATCGCCTACATTTGTGGTGGAAACAACATAAATTATATTCTTTGACCGACCATTCCTTAATACAGGATGCAAGAAGTTAGGTCATGTCAATCATCTGTCCATCATATTTATGGATAAATTGCAATATATCCAAATTGCATCTATATGCCCATATCATGATCTGAAATTTCACAGATTTGAAAGGTTTAAAGCCCCACTCACTTTGCACAGTCATCTCATGTATACCTAAAATACATGTTTCATTAGATATATGTCAGCACATGTGTCATTATGCTATACTGTACCTGTCATGTCCTTTTATAAATCAAATAAACCTCACTAACTAAAGTGGAAGTACATTAGGCCACTGGAAAATGGAAAATGTTCATTCCTAACCCTGATTATATTATAGAGGAAATTCAGGTATCGATTATTCTTGTTTCAATTAATACTGAAAAATGTCATTATGTCAGTATGAGAAATTTAAGAGATTCTAGAAACATTGAAATTCTAAATTTATCAAATGATTATGTAATTAGACCAAGTATTATTTCCTTAAATCATCAGCAAACACCTAAAGATTCATTGTGATATCTATCGTTTATTGCTGTTGTTTTAATCTCCTGTATTGACTTGCAGGAAATCCTGAATTTGGGTTAATATTCTGATTGATCAAAGCACTGCACCGGAATTTTGCGTAAACAATTTTACTTAAAACTATATAAATCTGAAGTGTTGAACAACCTCAAAGACTACAGCAGAAGGATAAACAATACTTCAACTGCATCATTCATTGCAGTGGTGAACCTCATGCCAATTCCCAACTCACCCACACATGGACTTTCGTGCCTGCTAAAGGCTACACAAATTAGAGAGACAGGATTTGTGTTTATATGCGTATAAACACAAAATAATGCGGACACAGAGCAAGTGGAAAATTTGAATGAGAGAGAGAGAGAGAGAGAGAGAGAGAGAGAGAGAGAGAGAGAGAGAGAGAGAGAGAGAGAGAGAGAGAGAGAGAGATGGAAACCTCTTTCTGCCCAAAAGCAAAGAACACTGTTTGTTTTGTCAGGTGCAAACTGACCCTTTTACTTCTGCACGCAAAAACACAAAAAGACACACAAATCCATGCACAAATCCATCATGCATATCCCACTGAGACATGCAATCAACACAAGGCAGGTTTGAATGGTGTTTTTTTTTTTTATAATAGGTTTGCTATTTCGATTAAGAAATGAGAATGGAATGAAACAAGCCAGGCAAGTGTTTATTTTCCATAAAATGTCCTCCAAAATATTCATCTGGAGATGTTCAGCATCTTCACTGGAAATCTTACCCAATCCGACATGTTCAGTAAGGCATAGAGTTTGATCATCCAAACACTTAGCAAGTGTCCAAAAAGGGAACTAAGATCCTCTATACATGAAAATCATGATCAGAAACTACACCACAAGTACTGTATCTGATAAGGCCAGTAAGTGAATCAAGAATTTTGTAAATGATGGGTGAGACCTTTATCTGTAAAACAATCTAAAGAAAATCATCATCCCTTAAAAATTCATATGTTCTACATGATCATATTGTTTTTACAGCGGTTAAATCGCACCTGTATGGGACGGTGTGTGTGTGTGTGTGTGTCTGAAATTGCATTGAATTTCAGACACACAGTGTGTGGAATGAAAAAAAAAATCCCGTCTGAAAAAATACGTAAAAAATAAAGACACATGCAACACGTGAAAATGTGGCATAAAGGTGAACTGTCTGAAACTTCACGTGAATCATGACTCGTGAACTTGGGGTGACTTTTCTGTGAGAGATACTACTGTGTTTTTATAGCAGTAACTATTCGAGACTTTTTGTTTAAACTTTTGGACTTAATACGAGTGAAGTTGGAGATTAGTGCGGTGCTGTTATTAATTTCAATGTGCTGTAAATTCCTACAACAAGAACTCATGTGTACATCCAAGAAGCTTCAAAACTGGAGCAGAGATTTACAGTCACCTCATTCATATTGCATAAACCACATTATTTTACATTTCACTTGGCTTAAAAAAATAACAGTGAGGCAGAATGTAATACTGGCCTTGTTTAAGAAGCTGTAGATTAACTCGAAGTAGCCAAATGTAATGCATTTCAGTTTTTAATGTAATTACCATTATTGACCTGGACATTTAACCTGGATTAAATAATATGGGTGTAACATCTCACATTTTTAATTTGTGGCTCTTTGATATATCAGCCAGTAAGACGTCCAAAACATCTTTACTTTTTGCCAAATTCTCCGACGCTGCCCTTACTTGCACTAAATCCAAGATTATTTTCACTAATTATACAGTCAAATCAAATAATATAACTATCACACTGCACTAGCTGCTAAAGCAATAAAGTCTGAGCAAATGAAAATCATTTACTTACAAAAATAGTTCTCATTGTATTCGTATTGATTATACTAATAGTACAACTTCTTTACAAAGATACAACGATCTTTCCTAATTATGCAAGGAATGTAAATCTGTAAGAATCTGTAACATATAAAAGATTGTATAATGAAGTGTTTTATAGCTCATAGATTACACTGGATATCTATTGTGGTTGAAACTGAAGTGTGAAGAAGAAGAAGAAGATGAAGAAGATGAAGATGAAGAAGAAGAAGAAGAAGAAGAAGATGATGATGATGAAGAAGAAGAAGAAGAAGAACACGAAGATGATGATGATGATGATGAAGAAGAAGAAGAAGAAGAAGATGATGATGATGATGATGATGATGATGATGAAGAAGACGAAGATGATGATGATGATGATGATGATGATGAAGAAGAAGAAGAAGAAGAAGAAGAAGAAGAAGAAGAAGAAGAAGAAGAAGAAGAAGAAGAACACAAACAACAACAACAACAACAGCGATGGAAAGCTGTTTATGTGACAAATGTAATCAGTGCCCTTTAATCAAATGCGTTTTAATGTTTCAAAAGTTTCTACCTGTTTACTTTTCAACCATAAACTCAAATTTAGCAAAATGAATATTCATAAGAAAAACAGATGAAGCTGTAGTGCTTTATTTAAAAATCACCAACACTGATGCTGTATTAAAACATTCATAAAATCGTCCAGAAAAAAAAAATTAAATTCTTATAAACGTGGCAATGCGACACAAAGTCTAAACAAGATCCTAAAACAAACAAAGAAACAAACACAGAAATGTTACATGAAAAAAAAAAATTGTTGTATACAATTATGTTTATTTCCTAAAATATTCCAAATCTAATTTAATTTGTTTTTAATGGACCAGTCACTTTACTGGAGGAAAAGGTTTTAAAAAATGATAGTCCGTAATGAAAAGTTTGAAAATAAAATTTCTTGGATCATTTTTTACAGGTGCCAGTTTCATTCATGTTGTTTCTATCTTATTGTTTTATTCATTTTTAGCCCTTTTGTATTTTATTATACTTAGCCCTTATTCTATATTTAAAAAAACAAAACAAAAAACATATAGAATATTTAGATATACGTTAGTGAACGTATCGAAAACCGAAAATTCAATCCATAATAATAAAACACTCCTGGTTTTATCCTGAATAAAACTCATTCTTGTGTAAAAAACAAAAACAAAAAACAAATAAACTAAAATACAATCCATAATGAAAAAAAAAAAAAAAAAGCTTTTAAAAAAAGGACTTTTGCCGTGACCTTTCTTTGATTATTCCACAAGTGTAGGGTTTATTAATGTCGGTTCTACATTTATAACCATGTGGGTTTTTTGTCAAGTCCTCACATACAGGCTACACCAATAAAGATTAGATAACACACTATTTCATAAATATGTTACAGTGTAGTGTCACCGAATCGCTGTAAAAGTTTGGTGGTGAGCGCAGTGTTGTGCAGAGCCTGCAGTTTGTGATATTCCTGCTGTCGGGTGTAAAAACTCAGCGGAAGAGGTGGAAGTGCAGCCGGACTTGCGAGCTGGGCGTCGGGGAAAGGACAGCTTGAGGACTCGAGTGTGAGAGAGCGTGATGGATGCGGGAGGTAGCCTTTCAGAAGAGTGGACAACGCAGGTAAAAGACTTCCGACAGGTGAGACAAGAGTTGGAGGTGGAGGAGGAGGAGGTGGACGAGGAGGAGGTGAACGATCGAGGTACAGATCCAAAGCCGGGAGCGGTAAAACCGAAGCGTAAGGTCCGAGCGGGAATCCCGGAAGCGGCGTTTCCGCATCCTTAGTGAAGCAGCGGTGCCGCTTGAAGCGCTTCCTGCGGCGCAAAAAACTACCGTTTTCGAACATGTCAGAGGACATAGGGTCCAGGGTCCAGTAGTTGCCTTTCCCGGGATTACCGGGTTCACGTGGCATTTTCACGAAGCAGTCATTAAGCGACAGGTTATGCCGGATGGAGTTCTGCCACGCCGGGAACTTCTCGCGGTAGTAGGCAAAGCGGCGGCTGATGAACTCGCAGATCTCGCTGAGGGTCAGCCGTTTGCGTGGGCTCTGCAGGATCGCCATGGTAATGAGCGCGATGTAGGAGTACGGCGGTTTTACGCACCCGACACGGGCTCCGTCGCCGCGCTTCGACTCGTCCTCCGGGTCCTTCTCCTTGATCCTGCAGTCACTTCTTGACGTTTGAGCATCTTTATCCTGCTCTCCAACAACGTCGATGTCGGGCTCCTCCATAGAGCTTTTGTCCAAAATCATAATCCCACAATCAGAGAGGAAAAGCTGGCGCCTTAGAGCTCACAAACTCACATCCGAGCTGCACTAATGATCTTATCCGTGCACAAACATTAAATACAAAACATATATAATAATAATAATAATAATAATAATAATAATAATAATAATAATAATAAACACGCCTTGCTTTAATTCCCATCGAAGAAAGAGTGCGCTCCCGTCGCGTCTTTCATGTTTCACAAAGATAAATGTTTATTTTGATTGTGATAAAAATCGCAAGAGGAGGGGCATTTCTTTTAGTCCTGTAGGTGAAAGCACCGAGAAAGAAAGGAAAAACATCCTCAAGATTGTTTCCTTCTTGTAACTCTATCCATTAGTAGATGAGAAGGAGGTGATGTCATTTTTTTTTTTTTTTTCAGGAGAGACCAGACTTCATATCAAAAATAGGCTACACCAAAACACCGAGGCCACTGGATTTTAAACAACAGGATTTTAAAGACGACTTTATTATTTCTTTATATAAAATAGTAGGGAAAATAGTTTTTCGATACTGTGATATTTACTATTAAATCTACAAAAACATGCAATAAAATTGGATACAAAACGCAATACAAAGCTAGCCCGCTTTATTCACATTTACGGTTATTAAATTAATTTTCTTTTCTTTTCTTTTTTTAAAGAATATGATTTTAGAATATCAGGATGAGTTTCAATGTACTGTAAAGGTCTGAAGCCAAAAGATATAACGACTGAAAAAAACAAAACAAAAACCACAGTCCATAATAAAGCATAACATTTTCAAGATTTTTTACGATTATTTTTGTTCTCTAGTGCAAGATCTAGAGCCATAATATTTTAATAATGCTTTAAATATTTATCCGTACCTACAGACAATGGCCGATTGCTGGCATGTGGCAAGTATATACATATATTTATTATTATTATTATTATTATTATTATTATTATTATTATTATTATTATTATTATTATTATTATATTGGTGTGCAATCATGTTAGATGTTTAAAACACTTCCATAAGTTATAGACCTCATATAGCTAAATTATCCTTTAAAGTTTCCTATATTAGAAGACACAAATAAAGTTTTTCAGTCATTTCTTCTTGTATTACAAGATCCTCTGCTACCTGATACCTGTGTTTTGATCGACCAACATGATAAGACAAGGACACCGTTCAGTGATTTTATCGATTTTCTTCTATACTGTTACATAATATTATTATTGACTCATACGTTACATCTAAATAAATTGCACATTTTAATTTAAATCGTTTTGTTACGTTTTACCACAATAAACCTCTCCCTCATTGTCCTTCCTTCCTACATCTAAAGATATATTATAGCTTTCCTTTAACAAGTGCAAAAAAAAATTAACCACACATTCTTATTACTATATATAACAGCAGACTACTCAGAGTGCCCATGGCGACCCATGTCCACCACTAAAGTGCCTAAAATGGCCTCAGAACATGACCATGGCACAGTTGTAGAAGCTGTTGAAGAACAATGTTCAGGTATCCAAATGAATAATGTAACAGTATTCCATAATAACAGTGGCCTTTTTAGCATGATAACACTCTCTTCCACACTGCAGAGTTTGTTCAGGAATGGTCTAAGGAACATGGACTAGTTCTCAAGGTGTTGATTTGGCCTCCAAGTTCCCCAGATCTCAACCCGATATACACTTGGATAAACTTGACTTGGATAAACAAGTCAGATCTATGGAGGCCTCACATCACAACTTACAGGAGCATCTGCTGCTAACTTCTTGGTGCCAGATACCACAGCACACCCTCAGAGCTGTTTTGTGGATTCTAAGCCTCAACAGATCAGAGAGGATTTGGCTACAAAGTGGACCTACGCAATACTAGAGAGGTAGATTTAATAATTTTATGGCTGATTGGTGTATATATGACTTCTCAAATGTTTGAAAAATCTAATAGAAACGGCTTGTAAAAAAGTAATTGCCGACTGGTACAAGAAGCAGACCTTTCTGTAGGTTTGAATGTTATAAATGGCTATTAAAATACAAACACTGGGACTCGATTTATCGAGCTGGAAATAAACCGATGAATTTCTAAATGGATTTTATAAGCATTTTCACAAAAACATCTGGAATTCTAGAAAAACCTTTGTGTCCCACTTGTGCTCCTATGTATGTGTAAATTTATGTATAAGAAGACTAACAAATGTAAACCTAATGGTCTTCAAAATATAGGCTATAATTCGCCTGGATTACTGCACTTGACTACTGGTGAGACACGGGATTCTCCACTTTGTGCAGAGCAAGCATCTTTTCAAAATATTGTAAGATACTTCCATCTAGTGTTAGAAGTTAGAAGGCAGAATTTCACCCCTGATCTGATGCATTTCTACCAGATGATAAAGTATTATGTACACACCATATAAAGGTAATTCTGAACTGGTGGATTGTGAGTAGACCCAATGAGGATCTTTGGTTTGTCTTATGTAATTATATGAGTATTCATTTCTAAAAGTCTGAGTATGATGTATTATTCAGTTTAGAAGCACTGTCTCTTCTACAGATTAAGAAAATAGTTTTTTACCTTTAGAGAGTCTATATATTTAACTCAGCAACTGTTCAAATCACACAAGCACATAGTTGATTATTTTCCTATCACAGCATGTCTCCAAATGTTTTCTTTCTTTTTTTTTCTTTTTTTTTTGCAGCAAATTGCCCAATTTAGTCAATCTCTTTTCTTTGGGCATGACCTCACTTTTGTTCTTCTGACTGTGTCAACAAATTCCCACAGCCATACTCCAAAATTTAGTGGAAAGTTCTACCCAGAAGTTTGGATGATATTTTAATAGCAATTTTAATCCAATTATCTGGAATAAGATATTAGGCATTTAAATGTAGAAGATCATTTAATGCCATAAAGTTAATCCAATAAAAATGTTTTATTCATTCAAAAAATAATAATCTCTATAGTCTGTCTCAATAAAATCTGCCTTTGTGTTCATGCTCCATAGTCTTTTAACTCCAGTCAAAAATATATCCAAAAGTAAAAGCTGCTGAAAAGACTTTATTGAGAATCTTTTCAGTTTCAGATTTTGTACTACTGATGTTATAAGGAGTAATTATAAGGAGAGCCTCTTTCAGATCATGCATGTTCGTGGTTCAGAGCCATCTCAGTTGCATAAGTTGATCTGACAGCATTCGACATCCCGGTAATCAAGCCGTTTCTGTAGTGCGAGACACTTTGACATACGTCTGCACTTCATGAACCCGATTGCCAGGTTATCTAGGAGATAAAGAACATTTAGCAATCAATGCAGGTCCCTACTCACCACATTATATACAGTAATTAACATGCTTTAAATTGTAGCAGTTGTTGTTAGTGAGCTAGAGGGGTATAGATAATAACATGGCATATCTGACTCCTGTTACCTGATGCTATTTATGTGACATTTCCATCTCCCTCCCTTTTTCTCAGTAAGCTGAGTATGCATGTGTGGCTGAGAACAGAGCAAAGCCAAACTGAGCAGAAAGTGACAAATGAACTAGGAAACCGCAAACTTATTTATTTTACAACAAAGGTTGTCTACTGGGCCAAGGGAACAAGTCCAAAAAAAATCCTGTATGCTGTCTGATCCCGAATCCCCTATGTGTTACCCTATATAATATGTGGAGCAAAGCCAAAGCTGAGCAGGAAGTGGCAAGTGAGCTGGAAAGCCACAAACTTATTTATTTTGAAAAAAAATTTAACATTAGTGATTATCTACTGTACCAAGTATACAAGTCCAAATAAAATTATTATATTCTCCTTTATCCTGAATCTCCCATTTCTTCATGATCTGCTGTAATGTTATAATATATTCACAGTCTCGGAGTTCTAAAGTGTGCTTTAACTCTTCATTTGAATCTGTTCCCATCTGGTAAGGTAAGATTCCGACTTTTGTGTACGATTTGTTTAACGTGGTTGGTTCTAGAGTTGTTATTTGAACTGTTATTGTATAGCTTGTTGATCTTTGCTTTCTAGTTGTCTCGGGTGATTAATCAAGAATAGTTTCGGTCTCCCTTAGGGTGTGAATTGTGGGCAGGGCTAACTAATTTATATTGAAGGTTCTCCGCTACAGACAATTGTGTCTGTAGCGGTTTGCAGTTTGCCTTGTCAATACCTGTTACTCACTTAAATAGTAAGTATATTGTCATTTTTTTCTTGTTCTTACATCCTTAGTCTCACTTTTCATACTTTGATAAGACCACTGACATGTGCCTCAAACCGATTTCTGTTGTTACCTCTTACAGACGCAGGCATTCTCATCCACGAAGCAGAGGTCATGTTTCTAGAAACCTCATCTACCCTCCCTTGTTGTCTCAGTCTCAAACAGTGGTGGTAGGTGGGCTCTGGAACTGCCAGTCTGCTGTAAGGAAGGCTGACTTCATCTCAGCTTTAGCCTCCCACTATTCCTTTGATTTTCTGGCACTAACTGAGACCTGGATACCACCACAGAACACTGCTACACCGGCTGCTCTATCCTCTGCCTATACTTTCTCTCACTCACCACGAGAATCAGGCAGGGGTGGTGGTACAGGTCTGCTGTTGTCACAGAGATGGTGTACCTCACCTCTCCCCTTGTCTCATCTAACCATCTCTTCTTTTGAATTCCATGCAGTTTCAGTTACCTCTCCAATCAACCTCTTCATCATTGTCATCTACCGCCCCCCTGGTCCCCTAGGTAACTTCTTGGATGAAATGGACACACTCCTCAGTGTCTTCCCTTCTGACAGCACCCCTCTGACAGTCCTTGGAGATTTCAACCTCCCATCTGACAAGCTTCACTCTTCTGGCCTTCTGGCTCTTCTGAATTCATTCTCCTTGTCCTTCAACAGCTGCCCTCCCACACACAAGGAAGGAAACGTCCTGGATCTAGTCTTCACTCATCCTTCTCCAGCTACAGACATGACTGTTACCCCACTTCATATCTCCGATCATCACCTGGTATCCTTCTCTATCACTCTCCCTGTTCTGCCTAAACGTAACTCCCAGCACCTCTCTCTCACCCGCCGAAACCTCCACTCTATCTCTCCTTCCTCTGTAGCTTCCTGCACTCTTTCATCACTTCCTGACCATGAATCCTTCTCCTCCCTTCCTCTGGACTCAGCTACTGACACTCTGCTTTCCTCCCTTTCCTCAACCATGGACCTTCTCTGCCCTTTGTCTACTATACGCAGGAAGAATTCTTCTCCTGCTCCTTGGTTGTCAGACGTACTTCGCAACAATCGGAGAGAACTACGATCAGCAGCGAGGAAGTGGAAGAAATCTAAACTCGACACAGACCTCATCTCTTATTGCACGCTCCTGTCCAAATTCTCCTTGGATGTGACTTCTGCCAAGACCTCCTTCTACAAGGAAAAGCTTGAAACTTCTACACAAGATCCCCGAAAGCTCCACAACATCTTCTCGTCACTACTCAACCCTCCGGCTCCACCTTCTCCATCCTCCCTGACCGCCGAAGATTTTGCCTCTTTTTACACAGAGAAGATTGAGAGGATCTGCCAGACCTTCACGTCTCTCCCAACTTCACCTACATCACACAATCAGCACTCCGCTACTCCTTCACTGATGCAGCTCTCAACTGTAGCAGCAGAAGAGGTTTTGCAAATTACCCGGTCCTGCAATCCTACCACCTGCCCACTGGATCCAATCCCTTCAGCTATGCTCCAGACCATCTCACCTGACCTCCTACCCTTTATCACCACAGTCATCAATGGATCCTTAACATCTGGTCACGTTCCAACTGCCTTTAAGAAAGCCAGGGTCATCCCCATCCTGAAGAAACCTGCTCTGGATCCCTCAGACATCAGCAACTACAGACCGGTATCACTTCTCTCATTCCTTTCAAAAAATTTTTGAACGTGTTGTTTGTAATCAGCTGTCTGACTATCTCATGCAGAATAACCTCCTTGACCCCAACCAGTCTGGCTTCAAAGCAGCACATTCCACAGAGACTGCCCTTTTGGCAGTCACTGAGAAACTACATGCTGCTAGATCAGCCAAACTGTCATCGGTCCTCATCCTCCTCGACCTGTCTGCAGCATTTGACACAGTAAACCACAAGACTCTCTTGTCCACCCTCAGGAGTCTTGGAATTTGTGGAACAGCATGGGAATGGTTTGCTTCCTACCTGGATGGTCGCTCATATCAGGTAACATGGAAGGGATTGATATCTGCTCCACGCAGCCTCTCGACTGGTGTCCCGCAAGGCTCAGTGCTTGGTCCTCTCCTTTTCTCCCTCTATACTCACTCTCTTGGCAAAGTTGTATCCTCACATGGCTTTTCATACCACTGCTATGCCGATGACACACAACTTATCTTCTCCTTCCCTCCCTCAGATACCACGACTTCTGCTCGGATCTCGGCGTGTCTGGCGGACATTTCATCTTGGATGACTGCTCATCAGCTGAAACTCAATCCCAGCAAAACCGAGCTGCTGATAATTCCAGGTGATCCATCCCCAGCCCAAGACCTCGCGATATCTCTGAGCAACTCCATGATTTCCCCTACAGCCTCTGCTCACAACCTTGGGGTAACCATGGACAATCTCTCTTCTGGCAGGTCTACCTCTGAACGCAATTCGCCCACTGCAAATGATCCAAAATGCAGCTGCACGGCTTGTTTTCAACCTGCCCAAGTTCTCCCACACCACCCCACTGCTGCGTTCCCTCCACTGGCTTCCGGTAGCTGCACGCATCAGATTCAAAACACTAATGCTTGCCTACAAAGCCAAGAATGGACCAGCGCCATCTTACCTCAAAGCTCTCGTCACTTCTCGCACTGCACCTCGCTTACTCAGATCCACTAGCACTGCTCGACTGGTCCCACCATCTCTCAGGGAAAAAGGTAGGTATACATCTAGACTCTTCTTTGTTCTGGCACCGAGGTGGTGGAACGAACTTCCCCTAGGTATCCGTACGGCCGAGTCTCTGACTGTCTTCAAACGGCAACTGAAGACTTACCTCTTCCTGAAGTACTTAAACTAGCTCTTATTTTTCCAGTTTACGTAATATGTTGCAAAAAAAAACAAAAAAAAAAAAAAAACCGACTCAGTGTTAGGCTAATGGTATCCCAAGTTGTGTCTTATTGAACCAGTGTTAATGTATTCAGTGAGTGAGAACTAAAGCACTTTTGTACGTCGCTCTGGATAAGAGCGTCTGCCAAATGCCAGAAATGTAAATGTAAATGTAAAGATTACTAAGTAAGACAATAAGAGATATACGGTTACCATACTGGATATTTTACCATACACTGACACTGCCATCTATCATATTTTTGCACTTTTCAATCACCGGAGTACATAAGCCACTTTCATCCATGGGACAGTAGTGACATCTCAAAGCAAAACCTTTAAGAGAGTAGAGACCAAAATCCATAATGAAACGTCTAAACAAAACTGGCTTTATATTTTTCATTCGTTCGTCAGTGCTTTCATTCAATGATGCTTTAGTCAGATTTTTCTATGACTAATATCCACTGTTCTTTCCTTACTTAATAAAAAGTACAGCCAAAAGTACATGGCAATCTGACCATAACACCTATATGAGGGATTTCCTCACTATTGCTACAAAGCTGGAAATACACAGTTGTCTAGAATGGCCAGATACCTAATGTGTATACCTTTTCTGAATTCAGCACTTGATTTACATACAGTATAGTCATAGTGTGTTGTAGGGTCAAAACATTTTATGTTCTCAAGTTTTTACATTTACTGATTTGAAGGTAGGCTGTTTTTCTTCTTTACGTATTTTTTTTTACTGCCTATGCTATAACCCCCACCTGGACTTATAACAATGATTACTGAGTTACCCCAAATAAAAAACACAGTGATTTTATACACTTGCTTCATCTTATTAGTATGCTCATCTTAATATCATTCAACAGCTCCATAACTATAATATTATATAAGATATTACCTTCAGGGGGGCACGGGGGCTTAGTGGTTAGCACGTTTGCCTCACACCTCCAGGATTGGGGGTTCAATTCCGGCCTCTGCTGTGTGTGTGTGTGTGTGGAGTTTGCATGTTCTCCCCGTGCCTCGGGGGTTTCCTCCGGGTACTCTGGTTTCCTCCCCTGGTCCAACGACATGCATTGTAGTTTGATTGGCATCTCTAAATTGTCTGTTGTGTGTGCGCCCTGTGATGGGTTGGCACTCCATCCAGGGTGTATTCTGCCTTGATGCCCAATGATGCCTGAGATAAGCACAGGCTCCCCGTGACCCGAGAATAGATCGGATAAGCAGTTGACAATGAATGAATGATTTAATCAACTCAGACATGGTGGCTCTGTCAGTGCAGCCCAATTATATTGGCTCTTGGGAACGATATCTTTCCACCTCTTACAAAAGAAGAGAGTATTATAAGGAGCATTTTTTCATAGTGGAACCCATAAAGTATTTGCTCAGTGGCAGGGAAAAAAGAAGTTTCCAATATGTAACTATTTTAAAGCCCTTAAATGAGGACTTGGAAAAAAAGGAGATCCAAAATTTGCTCACGCATGACACAATAAACTGTTCTCAGGCAGCACGGTGGCTTGAACGGCCTGGGATCAAGTCTCGTGGAGTGGAGTTTGCATGTTCTCCCCATGCTTGGTGGGTTTCCTCCCACAGTCCAAAGACATTCTTCTAGGCTGATTGGAGTCTCTAAATTGCCCATATTGTATGTGTGTGCACCCTGCGATTGGTTGCCACTTTGTCCAGCGTGTATCCTGCCTTGATGCCCGATGATGCCTGAGATAGGCACAGGCTCCCCATGACCCGAGAATAGATCGGATAAGCGATACAGACAATGGAAAAAAATGGAAAATGTTCTCAGAAAACAATCAAGCTATTTCTCTTATTTTGTATGTCGATGAGATTGAAGTGATGTAATTGAAGATTGATGAGATGTAATCCACTTGGCACATCAAGAAAAAAAAGCACAAAATTACTGCTGTGTGTAAACTCACCCTGCTGTGTGTAAACTCACCCTGCTGTGTGGGCATTGGTGGCTCAGTGGCAGGTTTCTTGCCTACCATGCGGCAGGCCCAGGTTTGATTCCCAGACACTGGATGTGGTGTCGGTCCCAAGCCTGGAAAAATGGGAGGGTTGTGTCAAGAAGGGCATCTGGTGTAAAACATTTGCCAAGTTGTTGAGCGGACCAGTTGGGCGACCCCGAACAGGGAGCAGCTGAAAGCAACTTTTTATGTATTGTTATGTTGTATGTACAGAAAAAAAAAAATCCCCAACTCAGTTTTTAAGCTAATGGTATCCTTAGTCTGTGTCCTATTGAACCAGTGTTAATGCATTCATTGATAGAAACTTTAAAGCACTTTTGTACGTCACTCTGGATAAAAGCGTCTGCCAAATGCCAGAAATGTAAATGTAAATGTTTTGGGTTTTAGCTAATGTTCCACCATTGCTCAGGTCATCTCTGACATCAGTCTACCTAGTCATTCTCTGCAAGGCTGAGGATGTAAAACAATTGGGCTATAGTTCTTTGTTGGAACCACTGCTAAAAGATCTTGCCAGCCTAGAAGAAGAAGGACTTTACATTCCCTCATTAGGCATACGAGTCAAAGGTACTGTGTTTTGTGTTGTTGCAGATAACTTTGCTGCCCACTCTCTTGAAGGACTTGTGGAGAGCTTCTCAAGCTCATATGTCTGCAGGTTCTGTCTTGGTGAACAATCCCACTTTCAAGTAAATGAAGTTAGAACTGGATCATTTTGTTTGCGGACAAAACAAGAACACGGGGTGCATATTCAGACTGCACAAGTAGATAAAAGTATGTCTCACTGTTATGGAGTAAAGGATTAAGGCAGTAATGCCAGTTGAGGCAACTTAAAAAGATAAATGCAAATAGTTGCCTTCATTTTTTTAAGTAGAACCAACAAATTATTTTTAAGTGTGAGGGACAATTCCTTGTTGAGCGTCATGTAAACATGTCATGTGTTATGTCACCTGTTCTCAATTATTCCTAATGTGCCTTAATTATACCTTCCCTTTCATGGCTGCCCTTGTCAAGTTATTGTTCACGGTCCTCTTCGGTTCCTTGCGTTTCAGTTTCGGTTTTGCAATGTTGAGTTTTGTTTTCAGTCATGCTTCCAAGTATTTATGTATTGTGTATTTCTTGTCTTGTTTGTTAGGTCGTATCATTTTTAGTTAAATAAACCAAGGAAGGTTTTTAAACTAGAAAACGGGTCTGATTTGTTGTGACTTCCAAATCATTTTGGAATGATTATTAGGATGTTATTAGCCCCAAATAAAGTTATCATGTTATTAGCCCCAAATAAAGATAGCAGTTTCTTTCACATCTTCTAGATCAGACTCCTAAAGCTGTGGTCCACAAAGACCTTAAAAAGCATGGATCAGGTGTTCAAAAACTTTTAGCCATATGGTGTAATTTTATTCATGCTTGTAAAGCAACTGATGGATGATCACCTTTGTATGTTTCATGCTGTGAATATTATTCATTGTAATGTATAAGATCATCTAATGCCATAAAGTTAATCCAATAATTCTACATATGAAAGGTTAAGTCTCTTTTTGTCTTCATGCTCCACAGCATTGTAACCCAAGTCAAAAATATATTCAAGAATAAAAGATGCTGAAAAGACTTTCTTAAAATTTTCATCAGTTTTAGATTTTGTTCGATTAAAAACAATCACTTACAGAATCTAGCCATGGGGGTCACAGTCCAGTGACTTCTGTGCCGGTCCCAAGCCTGGATAAATAGAGAGGGTTGCGTCAGGAAGGGCATCCGGCGTAAAACATTGCCAAATTTAACCATGCGAATCGTCAGTACGAATTTCAAACCGGATCGGTCGAGGCCCGGGTTAACAACGACTGCCATCGGCGCCGTTGACCTACAGGGCGCCGGTGGAAATTGGGCTACTGTTGGTCGAAGAAGTAGAGGAGGGAGGAGAGTGCGCAGACAGAGAGAGAAGAGGAAAGGTAAGAGTGTAGGACTGAGAATAGGAACTCTGAATGTTGGTACTATGACAGGGAAAGGTAGAGAGCTGGCTGATATGATGGAGAGAAGGAAGGTGGATATACTGTGTGTACAGGAGACCAGGTGGAAGGGTAGCAAGGCTCGTAGTATAGGAGCAGGATTCAAGCTGTTTTATTATGGTGTGGATAGTAAGAGAAATGGGGTAGGTGTGGTCCTGAAGGAGGAGTTTGTGAGGAATGTTCTGGAGGTGAAGAGAGTGTCAGACAGGGTGATGAGTCTGAAGTTAGAGATTGAAGGGGTGATGTTGAATGTTGTTAGTGGTTATGCCCCACAGGTAGGTTGTGAGTTAGAGGAGAAAGAGAGATTCTGGAGTGAAATAGATGAGGTGATGGAGAGTATTCCCATGGGTGAGAGAGTGGTGATAGGAGCGGATTTTAATGGACATGTTGGCGAGGGGAACACAGGTGATGAGGAGGTGATGGGCAAGTTTGGAGTTAAGGAAAGGAACCTTGAAGGACAGATGGTAGTGGACTTTGCTAAGAGGATGGACATGGGTGTGGTTAACACTTATTTTCAGAAGAGGGAGGAGCATAGAGTGACTAGAGAATATATATAGAGCATAGAGAATAGACAGGAATACAAGGAGTTACAGCGCAGAGTGAAGAGGGAGGTGTCTAAGGCCAAGCAGAAGGCATATGACGAGTTGTACACTAGGTTAGACACTAGAGAAGGAGAGAAGGACTTGTACAGGTTAGCTAGGCAGAGGGATCGAGATGGGAAGGATGTGCAGCAAGTTAGAGTTATTAAGGATAGAGATGGAAGGGTGCTCACAAGTGAGGAGAGTGTACAGAGGAGATGGAAGGAATACTTTGAGGAGCTGATGAATGAGGAAAATGAGAGGGAAAAAAGAGTAGAAGGGGTGAACTCTGTGGAACAGAAAGTAGATAAGATTAGAAAGGATGAAGTCAGGAAGGCTTTGAAGAGGATGAAAAGTGGGAAGGCAGTTGGTCCTGATGACATTCCGGTGGAGGTCTGGAAGTGTCTGGGAGAGGCAGCAGTGGAATTTTTAGCTAATTTGTTCAACAGTGTTTTAGAGAGTGAGAGGATGCCTGAGGAATGGAGAAGAAGTGTGGTAGTGCCGATCTTTAAGAATAAGGGTGACGTGCAGAGTTGCAGTAACTATAGGGGGATAAAGTTGATGAGCCATACAATGAAGGTATGGGAAAGAGTAGTGGAAGCTAGGTTAAGGAAGGTAGTGGAAATTTGTGAGCAGCAGTATGGCTTCATGCCCAGAAAGAGCACAACAGATGCAATTTTTGCTCTGAGGATTTTGATGGAGAAGTATAGGGATGGTCAGAGGGAGTTGCACTGTGTGTTTGTAGATTTGGAGAAAGCGTATGACAGGGTGCCAAGAGAAGAGCTGTGGTACTGTATGAGGAAGTCAGGAGTAGCGGAGAAGTATGTCAGAGTGGTGCAGGACATGTATGAGAGGAGCAGGACAGTGGTGAGGTGTGCTGTAGGTCAGACAGAGGAGTTCAATGTGGAGGTGGGACTGCATCAGGGATCGGCTCTGAGCCCCTTCCTGTTTGCTATAGTGATGGACCAGTTGTCAGAGGAGGTCAGACAGGAGTCTCCTTGGACAATGATGTTTGCAGATGACATTGTGATCTGTAGTGAGAGCAGGGAGCAGGTGGAGGAAAACCTGGAGAGGTGGAGGTTTGCGCTGGAGAGAAGAGGAATGAAGGTCAGTCGTAGTAAGACTGAGTACATGTGTGTGAATGAAAGGGAGGGAAGTGGAACAGTAAGGTTACAGGGTGAAGAGGTGAAGAAGGTACAGGAGTTTAAGTACTTGGGGTCAACAGTCCAGAGTAATGGAGAGTGTGGGAAAGAGGTAAAGAAGCGAGTGCAGGCAGGTTGGAATGGGTGGAGAAAGGTGTCGGGAGTTCTGTGTGATCAGAAAATATCAGCGAGAATCAAGGGGAAGGTGTACAGGACAGTGGTGAGACCGGCCATGCTGTATGGTTTAGAGACAGTGTCACTGAGGAAGAGACAGGAGTCAGAGCTCGAGGTAGCAGAGCTGAAGATGTTGAGGTTCTCTTTGGGAGTGACAAGATTGGACAGGATTAGGAACGTGTACATCAGAGGGACAGCTCATGTTGGACGTTTGGGGGACAAAGTTAGGGAGGCCAGATTAAGATGGTTTGGACATGTTCAGAGGAGGGAGAGTGAGTATATTGGTAGGAGAATGTTGGACATGGGGCTGCCAGGCAGGAGGCAAAGAGGAAGGCCAAATAGGAGGTATATGGATGTAATAAATGAGGATATGAAGCTAGTGGGTGCAAGGGTTGAGGATGCAGAAGATAGGGATAGGTGGAGAGAGATGATTCGCTCTGGCGACCTCTGAAGGGAAAAGCCGAAAGAAGAAGAAGAAGAAAAACAATCACTTACAGATTAAACAGAATGCAGAACGGATGTTGCTGAATACATGAATGAAAATCATCTTGAGGAGGTCATCTTTTACATCACGCATGTTCGTGGTTCAGCATCTTAATTGCAGAAGTTCCCCTGACAGCATTTGACGTTCTGGTATTCCTTATTTTTCTGTAGACCGAAACACTTCAAAGGAAGCATGCACTGTTGGAAAAACAATGTTGAATTATCTGAGAAGATAGAGAACATTTAAAAATCAGTGCAAATCCCAATTCACAACCTTATATAATTAACATGCTTTAAGTTGTAGCAGTTGTTGTTGATAAGCTAGCAAAGCCTAATCTGAGCAGGTATGTAATATTTGCTGTGTAACATTCACAGTCTCAAACATGCAATAATCAATAAGAAGGCAATAAGAAACATACTGATTGGGAAATAGCGTTCACCGCTGGAACAGACAGCATTCTTATCCTTGCATGTTTCAAGCTGGAGTCTACATTTGCCAGGTTTATCCAGGTTGCAGTTGTAACATTTCAAAGCAGAACCTGTAATAGAGTGGAGACCAAAATCCACAATGAAATAATCATATTAAAGCATCTTCTTCATGTACAAAGTACTGATTGGCATTATCTTGAAATCATCGATTGTGGACACTTACCACTGATCAGAATCATGGCAAGAACCAGAGTCACGAATGCAATCTGAGACTTCATTTTGACTTCAGACAACCTTCCACCTAAAGTGGTTTTAAAAATAATTTTTTAAAACTAATTCTGATTAATTGCATAAATAAACTATAAAACTACATATAAATGATAGAATTTAAGTGACTGAATTTTTTTTATAAGAACATTGACTTATGAAACATAGCATTCAATGGCTCCATAAGTATGATATACTATAAGAACTTACCTTCAATATTAGAAAAAAGGATTCAAGGAGAAGGAGTCTCTGAGTTTTGACTGTTCCAGTTTTGAGTCTCAGTAGTTCATCTCTCCTCCTTTAAATAAATCTGATGCACAAGTTCCCTCCCTCCGGGTTCTCAAATGTCCAAAATGTCCAAATGCTATGGACATTAACCCATCAATCAACTAGAGAATACAGAATTTCATAATAATGTACAAAACAAATCCAAGTATAACAATTAGTTTATTGATATTTGACCTTCCCTCTTATAAGACACAGTTTTTTAGGAACAAACTGTATCTGGTACTGCATCACTTCAAAGGAAAGTGATGTGTTTATTACAGTATCACATTTAATAGCTAGTGTGTTCACTGAGAACAGTAACAAGCTGATTAGAAGAAGCAAAAAGTTGCTGTAGTCATAGCATTAAATCTCATCTTCTGCTAAATAATATCTGAAGTATCAGATTTGTGAAGCCACTGCTGTAAGAGCTCATTGTCACAGTAAAAATAAGAAAGACAGCACGTCAGCATGAACTTAGCAAAACACTAGCATGATCTGATGCATTTCTACCAGTTGATACAGTATTTTATGCATTCCATAAAACAAGATCCTTGTAAGCTCCTCAACATCTTCTCTTCACTACTCAACCCCCTGCCTCCACCTGCTTCATCCTCCTAGACTGCTGAAGACCTTGCCTCATTTTTTAAAGAGAAGATTTTAAAAAACTGCCAGATCTTCATTTCCACCTCAACCACCCTTAAATTACATAGCCACTGTCAAATGTTTAACCCTAGCAACAGAAGAAATCCTACAAGTCTTCCAATCCAATCCTTTCCACAATGCTCCATATCATCTCACACGCCCTCCTGCTCTTCATCACTACAATCATTAATGGTTCCATAACATCTGCTCATATACCAACTACCTTCAAGAGAACAAGAGTTATTCCCATTCTGAAGAAACCTGCTCTGGATCCTTCAGACATCAGCAATTACAAACCAGATACACTTCTCCCTTTTTAAAATCCTTGAATGCACAGTGCAATTCTTTTCTTCACATACTCCAGCTGAGGAAGTTGGGATCTGATCACATGGTCAGCTATGATGCAGCATCCCTGGAACAGAGAGGGTTAAGGGCCTTGTTCAATTGCCCAACAGTGGCAGGTTGGCAGTGCTAGGGCTTGGACCCTGACCTTCCAATCAACAACCCAGAACAAGTATATCAGCTGTCTCACTACCTTTCACAAGATAACCTCCAAAATCCCAACCATTCAGGCTTCAAAGTGGCTGATACTGAGAAAATACATGCTGCTAGATTAGTCAAGCTGCCATCTTTTCTCATCCTCCTCAACCTTTCGAAAACATTTGACACAGTCAACCACAAGACTTCATTGTCCACCCTGAAGAGTCTTGGAATTCGTAGAACAGCCGTGGAATAGTTTGCTTTTGTACCTGGAAGGTCACTCATATCAGGTAACATGGAGGGGATCAACATCTGCTCCATGCAGACTCTCCACTGGTGTCCCACAAGGCTCAGTATTTGGCCCTCTTCTTTCAATTACAGCAAAGCCCATTCATCCCCAGATCTCACAACCTCTCTGAACAACTCCTTGATCTGCCCTTCGGCCACTGCTCCCAACCTTTACGTAACCATGGATAATCAACTGTTCTTTTCCTCACATATTGCTAATTTGACATATTCATGTCAGTTTCTACTTTAAAACATCAGAAGGATTTGGCCACACAGGCCTACTGGATAACTGAAACTTGCTGCTGGCTGGTCTACCTCTGAGAGCAATTTAACCTCTGTAAATGATCCAAAATGCAACTGCATGACTTGTTTTCGACTTTCCGAAGTTCTCACCACCCTATTCCGGTAGCTGAACACATTACTTTAAAACGCTGATGCTTGCCTTCAAAGCCAAAAATGAGCCAGCACCCTCTTACCTCAAAACTCTTATTACTCCCCACACTGCACCATGCTACCTCAGATCTTCTAGCAGTGCTCAACCCATCATATCATCTCTCACAGTACAAGATAGGTATGAATCAAGACTCTTCTCAGTTCTGTCACCTAGATGATAGAATGTACTTCTCCTAGATGTCCAAAAAGCTGAGTCACTGGTTGTCTTTAAATGCCGGATGAAGACCTAGCTCTTCTTGAAATACAAAAACTAGTACTTATTTTTTCAGTTTTTCTTTTTGTTTATTAGAAAAACAGTTTCTGTTGCTACAATACCACCAAACAGATGCATTTTAGACACATGGTATCCTTAGTCAACAACCTAGTGAACCAGTAGTGATGTATTCACTGATAAAGGCTTCAAAGCACTTTTGTATGTTGCTCTGGATAAGGCCGTCTGCCAAATGTCCTAAATGTTAATGTACAACAGTCATTTTTAACTGGTGGGTTGAAGGTTTGTCTTTTCTAATTTTAATACTATTCTTTTTCGAAGAGTCTGTGTATGTTGCAGACTCACCGTTGTACAAGATGTCTGTGCATCAGTACATGACACTACTAATACTCTTGTGACTGAATGGGCAAATCCCCACAGCCATGCTCCAAAAATCTTTGAAAAGCCTTTCAGGAAATGTGGAGGTCATTTTAACATTTTAATCGGCAATGTGATGTTTAAAAAAAAATACATATGGATATGATGATCAGGTGTTCACAAACTTTTGGAGGTATGGTATAATTATATTCATGTTTGAAAAGCAGCTGATGGCTGATCACATTTAATCTTTCATGCCATGAATATAACCCTAACCCTAACCCTAACCCATGCCATGAACATTATTATTGTGATCATCTAATGCCATAAAGCTTTTATACTTGACTGCTTTTGTATTCATGCTCCACAGTCTTGTAACTCTGGACAAAAATGTACTCAAACACATAAGCTGCTAAAAACTTTATTAAGAATTTTTAATCAGTTTCTGATTTTGTTGCAGAAAAACATACTCTAACAGATCAGAATGTAATATTTATGTTGCTGAATACATGACAATGAACTATCATGACATAATCAACAATAATCATTAGGAGCTCATCTTTTACATCAGGCATCTTCGTGGTTCAGCACCATCTTAATTGCATAAGCCCTTGTTACAGCATTTGTTATTACGAAGTAGGCACTGTAAATGTTGCAGTATGTAAATTGCAGAAGTTCCCCTGACAGCATTTGACGTTCTGGTATTCCTTATGTTTCTGTAGACCGAAACACTTCAACGGAAGCATGCACTGTTGGAAAAACAGTGTTGAATTATCTGAGAAGATAGAGAACATTTAAAAATCAGTGCAAATCCCAATTCACAACCTTATATAATTAACATGCTTTAAGTTGTAGCAGTTGTTGTTGATAAGCTAGCAAAGCCTAATCTGAGCAGGTATGTAATATTTGCTGTGTAACATTCACAGTCTCAAACATGCAATAATCAATAAGAAGGCAATAAGAAACATACCGATTGGGAAATAGCGTTCACCGCTGGAACAGACAGCATTCTTATCCTTGCATGTTTCAAGCTGGAGTCTACATTTGCCAGGTTTATCCAGGTTGCAGTTGTAACATTTCAAAGCAGAACCTGTAATAGAGTGGAGACCAAAATCCACAATGAAATAATCATATTAAAGCATCTTCTTCATGTACAAAGTACTGATTGGCATTATCTTGAAATCATCGATTGTGGACACTTACCACTGATCAGAATCATGGCAAGAACCAGAGTCACGAATGCAATCTGAGACTTCATTTTGACTTCAGACAACCTTCCACCTAAAGTGGTTTTAAAAATAATTTTTTAAAACTAATTCTGATTAATTGCATAAATAAACTATGAAACTACATATAAATGATAGAATTTAAGTGACTGAATTTTTTTATAAGAACGTTGACTTATGAAACATAGCATTCAATGGCTCCATAAGTATGATATACTATAAGAACTTACCTTCAATATTAGAAAAAAGCATTCAAGGAGAAGGAGTCTCTGAGTTTTGACTGTTCCAGTTTTGAGTCTCAGTAGTTTATCTCTCCTCCTTTAAATAAATCTGATGCACAAGATCCCTCCCTCTGGGTTCTCAAATGTGCTACGGACATTAACCCATCAATCAACTAGAGAATACAGAATTTCATAATAATGTACAAAACAAATCCAAGTGTAACAATTAGTTTATTGATATTTGACCTTCCCTCTTATAAGACACAGGTTTTTAGGAACAAACTGTATCTGGTACTGCATCACTTCAAAGGAAAGTGATGTGTTTATTACAGTATCACATTTAATAGCTAGTGTGTTCACTGAGAACAGTAACAAGCTGATTAGAAGAAGCAAAAAGTTGCTGTAGTCACAGCATTAAATCTCATCTTCTGCTAAATAATATCTGAAGTATCAGATTTGTGAAGCCACTGCTGTAAGAGCTCATTGTCACAGTAAAGATAAGAAAGACAGCACGTCAGCATGAACTTAGCAAAACACTAGCAAAACTTTACTCAGTCAGGTTCGTACAGGATGCTCCTCCTTTTATCTTGTAGTTTTGCAAATGTGTTGCATTTTCTGGTTCAGGAGGTGCTCCACATATATTTGCGTCATCAATCAGTTTCTACAATGCAGGCATTCAAAAAAATATTGACACTTCCATCTAGTCTTGATGTTGTGTACACACTGCTGAGTTAGGAAGCAGAATTTCACCCATGATCTGATGCATTTCTACCAGTTGATACAGTATTTTATGCATTCCATAAAACAAGATCCTTGTAAGCTCCTCAACATCTTCTCTTCACTACTCAACCCCCTGCCTCCACCTGCTTCATCCTCCTAGACTGCTGAAGACCTTGCCTCATTTTTTAAAGAGAAGATTTAAAAAAAAAAAAACTGCCAGATCTTCATTTCCACCTCAACCACCCTTAAATTACATAGCCACTGTCAAATGTTTAACCCTAGCAACAGAAGAAATCCTACAAGTCTTCCAGTCCTGCAATCCTACCACCTGCTTAGTGGATCCAATCCCTTCCACAATGCTCCATATCATCTCACACGCCCTCCTGCTCTTCATCACTACAATCATTAATGGTTCCATAACATCTGCTCATATACCAACTACCTTCAAGAGAACAAGAGTTATTCCCATTCTGAAGAAACCTGCTCTGGATCCTTCAGACATCAGCAATTACAAACCAGATACACTTCTCCCTTTTTAAAATCCTTGAATGCACAGTGCAATTCTTTTCTTCACATACTCCAGCTGAGGAAGTTGGGATCTGATCACATGGTCAGCTATGATGCAGCATCCCTGGAACAGAGAGGGTTAAGGGCCTTGTTCAATTGCCCAACAGTGACAGGTTGGCAGTGCTAGGGCTTGGACCCTGACCTTCCAATCAACAACCCAGAACAAGTATATCAGCTGTCGCACTACCTCTCACAAAATAACCTCCAAAATCCCAACCATTCAGGCTTCAAGGTGGCTGATACTGAGAAAACAGAGCAAAGCCAAAGCTGAGCAGGAAGTGTCAGGTGAGCTGGATACTTGCTAATTTATTTGTTTAAAAAACAGTTTAACATTGATTGTCTACTGTGCCAAGGGAACAAGTCCAAATCAAAAACCCATATGGTCTTTAATCCAGAATCAACAAGGTTTTCTAAGCTGTGTTCTCCAGAGAATGTTACATTTAGGGTTTTATTTAAATGTCCATTTGAAGTCTTATAATGTCCTGTTTCATGATCTGCTGTGCTGCTAAGTTATATTCACAGTCTCAGACATGCAAAAATAATTAAGAAAGGCAATAAGAAACATACCGATATGGTAATAGCGTTCACCACCGAAACACACAGGATTCACATCCTTGCACTTTTCAGTCCTGGGGTTACATTTGTCAATTCTATTCAGGGGACAGTGGTAACATCTCAAAGCAGAACCTGTAACAGAGTGGAGACCAAAATGCACAATGAAATAAACACATTAAAGGAGAAGTTCACTTCCAGAACAAAAATTTACAAATAATTTACTCATACCCTTGTCATCCAAGATGTTCATGTCTTTCTTTCTTCAGTCGTAAAGAAATTATGTTTTTTGAGGAAGACATTTCAGGATTTTTCTCCATATAATGGGCTTCAATGGTGCTCGTGAGTTTGAAATTCCAAAATGCAGTTTAAATGCAGCTTTAAAGAGTTCTAAACGATCCCAGCCGCGGAAGAAGGGTCTTATCTAGCGAAACGATCAGTCATTTTCTTAAAAAAATTTAAAATTGTATACTTTTTAACTGCAAAAGCTGGTCTAGCACTAGCTCTGGGATGCACGTCCATGACACTACGTACTACGTAATCACGTCGAAAGGTCGCGCGTGACGTAGGCACAACTGCAAATAAGTCAAATAAGTCTCTTTACTAACAAAAAGGTACAATGAGAATGTATGGGTGTGTTTACACTTTCTTATTTTTCTAATAAAATGACCGATTGTTTTCTTAGAAAAGACCCTTCTTCCTCGGCTGGGATCGTTTAGAACCCTTTAAAGCTGCGTTTAAACTGCATTTTGGAATTTCAAACTCGCGGGCACCATTGATGTCCACTACGAAAGAAAGACATGAACATCTTGGATGACAAGGGGGTGAGTAAATTATTTGTAAATTCTGGAAGTGAACTCCTTTAAAGTACTTCTAAACAAAACTGGTTTTGTATTTTTTATTCATTCATCAATTCTTTTATTCATTTATTCTAAAATAATATTTTTATATGCTTTACCATCCACTGTTTTCTCCTTAATAAACAATCTATATGGCCAAAAGTATGTGGATATCTGACCATAGCAGTATATGAGGATTTACTCCAAACTATTGCCACAAAGCTAGAAAAATACAATTGTTTACAATGTATTTGTATGCTTGAGTGGCCCAAACCTGATCCAGCATGTCAGTTAATCTGATGTACAAATTCCATCCCTCCTGGTTCTCAAAGGTGGTATGGTCATTCACCCATCAATCAACTAGAGAATACAAGATTTTACAATAATGTACAAAACAAATCCTAGTGTAACAATTAATCATGTGATTTCTTGCAGTCTGTTACAAAAAGATATTCTAGATAAACATAAAAAGGTTAGATGTGAGTAAATGGCTTTGGTTATAAGAATATTTCTGTCTGAAACAAGTAGATTTATTTATTATTTAAGCTATTTAATTTTATTTATTGTTATTGAGTGGTATCAACGTCAACCTGCTCTTGAGACTGAATGGGAAAATTCTCAACAACCACACTCCAAAATGTAATGGAAAGCTTTCCCGAAAGAGTGGGTAAAAGGGGTCTAAATCTTGAATTGGATGCTCAAAAAGTACATGTGTGTTTGACAAACCTTTGGCCATATGGTGTAATTTTATTCATGCTTGTGAAGCAGCTGGAAGCTGAGTATGTTTTATACCATGAATATTATTTATTGCAATGTATAAGATCATCTAATGTCGTAAACTTTATCCAATAATTCTACAAATAATAGACCGAGTTTTGTTTTGTCTCCACGCTCCACAGCCTTATAACTCTGTTCAAAAATGCATACAGGTGCATCTCAATAAATTAGAATGTCGTGGAAAAGTTCATTTATTTCAGTAATTCAACTCAAATTGTGAAACTCGTGTATTAAATAAATTCAATGCACACAGACTGAAGTAGTTTAAGTCTTTGGTTCTTTTAATTGTGATGATTTTGGCTCACATTTAACAAAAACCCACCAATTCACGCTCTCAACAAATTAGAATACTTCATAAGACCAAAAAAAAAACATTTTTATTGAATTGTTGGCCTTCTGGAAAGTATGTTCATTTACTGTACATGTACTCAATACTTGGTAGGGGCTCCTTTTGCTTTAATTACTGCCTCAATTCAGCGTGGCTTGGAGGTGATGAGTTTGCGGCACTGCTGAGGTGGTATGGAAGACCAGGTTTCTTTGACAGTGGCCTTCAGCTCATCTGCATTTTTTGGTCTCTTGTTTCTCATTTTCCTCTTGACAATACCCCATAGATTCTCTATGGGGTTCAGGTCTGGTGAGTTTGCTGGCCAGTCAAGCACACCAACACCATGGTCATTTAACCAACTTTTGGTGCTTTTGGCAGTGTGGGCAGGTGCCAAATCCTGCTGGAAAATGAAATCAGCATCTTCAAAAAGCTGAGGTGGTATGGTGGTATCCCGTGACCTGAGAATAGATCGGATAAGCGGTAGACAATGAATGAATGAATGAATGAATGAATGTAGAGGAAGGATATCATTCACCCACCACTACATAATCATATTAACACAGCTGGTTTGTATCCACAAATGTATACAAGAGCTATCCTCCAGGTGTTTTATTTCCATCAGCATAATACGTCTAGTAAGTGGAAAATTCTCCATTATACAGTTTATGGTCAAAGGTTTGTGGACACCTAACCACCACACAGAACTTGAGTGTCCTGCACAGAGCCCTGAACTGACTTTAGTAATGCTCTTGTGATTGAATGGGCAAGTCCCCACAGCCACACTCAAAAATCTGGTGGAAAGCCTTGTCAGAAGAGCGGAGGTTATTATAGCAACAACTCCATAATAATGCCTATAGTTTTTAAATGGAATGTCAAACAACCAGGTGGCCACACACCTTTGTCCATGTAGTGAAGAATCCAATATTCTACAAATTATTGACCAAGCCTGCTTTTTTCTTCATGCTCCACAGCCTTGTAAATCTGTCAAAAATATATTCAAAAGTAAAAGCGGCTGAAAAGACTTCATTAAAAATATTTCTTCAGTTTCAGATTTTTTTTAAAGGAAAGGCAGATCCAGATAGATTGGAGAGAATGTACTACTGATGTTGCTGAATTCATGAAAAAAAAGCAAAAAAAAAAAAAAACAGCAATCATGAGGAGATCACCTTCTAGATCAAGCATGCTCGTGGTTCAGCACCATCTTAACTGCATAAGTCGCTTGTACAGCATTTTAGATTCTAGATATAATGTCGGGGCTGTAGTCGGTGGCAGCTTGACATATTCATGCACAGCTTGAATTGGGCAATTATGTGATTTAAGGAGATAAAAAAAAACATTTAGAAATCAGTGCACATCCCTATTTACAACCTTTCATAGCACAATTAATATGCTTTAAGTTGGAGCAGTTGTTGTTGATAACATGGGACATCTGAGTCCTATTATCTGATGTGATTTATGTGATATAAATTATAGATTCTTATCGTGGGAGTACATTTGCCACCTGGATGCAGGGGACAGGAGTAACATTTCAAAGCAGAACCTGTAAGAGATCGGAGACCAAAATCCACAATGAAATAATCATGTTAAAGTACGTCCAAACAAAGCTGATATTGTATTTATTGTTCATTCGTCACTTTTTGCATTCAATTATTCTACACTCATACTTTTATAGAACTCGAGTCGTCTGCACAGAGCTTCAACTTCAATCCTGCTTAACTTCATACCAGTCCTTTTTCTGCTCTTGTGACTGAATGGGCAAATCTCCACAGTCACAATCCAAACCTGAGTGGAAAACCATGTTACACGATTCTGTTACATGTTACAAGATACCTGTTGAGTAACTACATTCCATTGTCTTTACCAGGCATCATCAGACATCAAGGCAGGATACACCCTGGACAGAGTGCCAACCCATCACAGGGCACACACACTACGGGCAATTTAGAGACTCCAATCAGCCTAGAAGCATGTCTTTGGACTGTGGGAGGAAACCCACCAAGCATGCAAACTCCACTCACACACAGTGAGCAGGAGCGAGACTCGAACCCAGGACGCGTGAGGAGAACGTGCTAACCGCTAAGCTACCATGCCGTCAAATAACTACATTTTCGTAAGTGCCACTTAAAAAATATAATTCAACAGCTCCATAAGTATGATGTATACGATCTTACCTTCAGTGTTAGAAGAATGTAGTCCCACTAGTTTCTCCCCTCCTTTAAATAAATCTGATGTACATAAATAAAGTTTCCTCCTTCCTGATCTACAAAAGTGCTCTAGACATTCACCCATCAATTAAATACAGAATACAGGGTTTACCCAGTGTTACGATTAGACAAAAGGTCACTTGTAGTCTGTTACAAAAAGAGCTCATCTTATAAAACAAGTTTTCAGGAACAAACTGTATTTGACGCTGCATCACTCCAAAGGAAAGTGTCATTATTACAGTATTGTGTTTAACTAGTGCTTTCACTGATAACAGCAACAGGCTGATTAGACGAAGCAAACGGTTGCTTGCACTGTAGTTACACCATTAAAAGTTTTATCTAGCATGTTATATTTGTCAAATATATTTGAGAGAACATCCCCAAGATGTTTTTCCTATTCATGCAACTCTATCCATCAATAGAGGTCATTGTCATTTTCAAGAGAAACGACTTTTTTTTTTTTTTTTTTTTTTTATATAAATAAGCTACACCTAAAACTCTCAGGTCACGGACACTTAAAACAAGATTTTAAAAATGTGTTTAAAATAGCATTCACTTCTAATGTAGAATATCAACACATGAGCTACAAAGAAGGCATGAGTGAAAAACATCCTAAATGAATGGCTTCAGTTTTAGCCCATGTATTCAAGTTTGCTGTAAATTGATTGCAAAAGTCATGAGACAGGAGGAAATGATTTGCAGCTCTATGGTGATGTGGCCCTTGCTGAAAGAAATTAAAAAAAAACCGTCATGGCTGGGAACAAGGATAATAAGATGATCCAGCAAGTATATTATTCTTTCATGCACATTAAAAGTTTAACACTATTTGCACTCGGTCCAGATTCGGCTGTATGGATCGAACAAACGACTTATAATAGATTCAAAGAGATATGATGGAAATCATGTAATGATTTTGATGGATTGAAACTTGTGTATTAATTTAAAACATACCTTTTGTAGACTAACAAAGTTACTATTACCATAAGACCTTATTTTTGTAACGATGGGCCTAACAAACTGTTTATAATACACACACACACAACTGTACTAATAATTTGAAATAACCTATAATCCTTATTTTAGTCCATTACATGGTACAAACACCCACTGTACCTATAGCACAAAATTAGATGGCAAACTCTAGGTCACAATTTAATTTTCAACCAAATCCAACCAAGTTTACAGAATAACAACTTATGTAAAAAAAAGGTAGCACAGACAAGAAAAGAGAACAAAAAACAACAAACAGGGGTTTTGTTAAGACAATAGTAACATACATGCATTTAAGGCCTAAACAGGCTACACATTACACAGCAAACAGCCAAGACAAAGTGCAAAATTTATCCACTTCTACAAGCATCACATTCTCAGAATGTTTGTGTATAGACTTGGAGGATCATAAATTATAAAGGTGCTTAAATTATTAGTAAGATATTGAATATGTGAATATTCTATTCCTCAAATACTGAAAAATAAGTTTAAACTGTAACATAGATAGATAGATAGATAGATAGATAGATAGATAGATAGATAGTTTTTCGATCTTTACAATATTAAGAACTTTTCCAGCTAGATCTTTTACAAACACACAGACATAACCAGAATATTACAGTTCACTTTTCCTATAGTGAACACATTAGTGCACACATTTACTTTATAGAAATATTCACAGAACCGGAATTCTGGAAACGCGAGTCCGTCCTAACATCCAGCTCATTTGCTTTGTGAGGTGACTTGGAGATCTCCGCACTTCGAACACTTGGAGTTGGAGCTGGCCTCCTTCCGGGGAATGTTCCAACACTGTAGACAGCGCACACGGTACTTCTTATACCTGTAACGTTCAAACCAGGATTCCCAATCATTTCAAAATTGAGGATTAGTCTTGTTTTTCTCTCTTAGGCTAGAATATAAATAGCTCAACTTAAATAAAAATGAAAAGCAGTTTAGAAAAACAGGCTTTAGGCTCACATGCTTTGTTATTTTAGCTGAATTCAAGCAGGATACAAGCAAACTAATCTCTTTCTTACATAGTAAGCATATCCAGCAACACCTCTTAGACTGCTTTTCTGCCCTCTTAAGAGCCCATCTACACAGTTAGCAATCTCACCTGATCCCACAGGCATTGCAGAGTGGAGTACCGTCTTCCGCATCCCGCCATAAAGGAGTCTTCCTTGTGCAACATGATGCACAAATCTTCTCTAAACAGCAAGAATCACATCTGAATTAATATTTCATTTACATAAATACTACTACCAGTGTGTGGTCTTGCACATGTGCTCATCATAGATTGATATATATGTATAGATTGAATAAATAAATTGATGAGAATACTTATCCCAAGTCTTGATGTATTCATTGATAGAGACTTTAAAGCACTTTTGTACGTCACCCTGGATAAAATCTAAGCTTTTCCAGAAGACAAAACTGTTGCAGTAGTCACCCACAGGACTGAAAATGTCTGAACAACTTGTGGTGTGGCATGACAAAGTTACCTAGTAGTTTGTGGTGTGATATCTGGTAGAAGGATAGGTGACAAATACAATGATGCGGTGAGAGTAGATAAATGGAGAAAGTGTTATTAGTAGAAAGAAAAAGAGAGTAATGCATGAAGAGTGAAGAAATTATCAGTATGTGTGTGGTAGATTTATAGTGGGATGGACAGAGGGGGTGTGGTATTGATGGTGAGAGATGAAGTGAGTGTCTGTTACATCTACACTGACAAAGTGTGAGGGATTGACTAGGGTCTTCAGGCATTACCCACACACACAGGTCATCCATTTCGGGGAAAACCCAATTTCAATCACAATAAAAAAAGCTTGAAAAGTTAGATCAGCTTGAAGGGCTATGCTGAGTTTGGTTAGTGTATGTTACGAACGGTTTAGAAGATATAACAGTCCAAATTTTTTAAAGGGAAATCAATGGGTATTTTGGCAACTTTGAACGTCGATAACAGGACAATTCCAGTTCCAGTCAGAAGAGTTGCAGCACAAGTCACAACAAGCTAAAGTTCTGGGTTTTGTGCATGTAGCTGAAAACTCAAGGAGGGGTAATGTTTAGAAATTTTGGGTCATTATACTAATAAGATTGAACAGCATACAGTAATACCCCGAAATTCGCAGGGGTTACGTTCCTAGACCCTCCACGAATTTTGAAAATGCACGAATTCTGGACAGACAACTAACAAAGGCCTATAAATACCCATCTTCATATGTTAAACACTAAATATATCCTCAAAACACTTCAAGTTCATTTAAAAATGTTATAATTTACATGACCCTTACAATTGTACAGGTAAAACTAAACATATACAGTACTGTATTATAAAAGTACATACAGTAAGATACCGTACATGTACGTCTACTGCCCGCCACCTTGTGCCCGCCCTCGTCTTCTCCGAGACACTGAACTCTTGTGAGCGCATTTTCTATGACACACTGAATGCTATGCTACCATTTTCTTTGCTTACAATAGGGTATTGTACAATAAAATTTTGGTACAATCTCTCTCAGGCAGATATGCACTGTACATACATTACAAATTAAATGTTCAGGTAATAAAGAACAATACTGTACACAGTAAAAAAAATATACACAGTACTAAAACGTATGTAACGATGTTTATTGATGATGATGAATCAGGCAATGCAGTAACGTTATGATGAAGGGTGCTGCACAGCAGAGGAGATGATTTAGCATTCTCATAGTGTATGAGCATCCTGTTCTAATATTATGAGCTGCCTTAGGGTTTCCTCTACGATAGGACAAATAATTTACAGTACTGTATCGTATTGCAATAAATTTAGCTTCACTTATACGTTAATACATGCTGTATTGTATCAAAACTAGTAAATTATACTGTACTGTATTACAACATTATTTTTATATAGGTCATCTCTATTTATTATTATTCTTAACAAATTAATGCTAAAAATGATATATACAACTTACCGGTCACGAAAAACTCTACGGATTACATCCACTGGACCCGCGGGAAAAAAAAAATAAATTAAAAAAATAAAATGCATTCATGAAGCCGCAGATTCAGAAGCTCAAATTTTCGGGGTATTACTGTACACTCAGACTCAGCCCTGTCCCAGAGCACCATCTGCTGTTGGAATAGAGTACTAATACAGAATAAGAACTTACTGCACATGCTTGATGAGTCACTCTCCTCTTCGGAGCTGCTGGTTCTTTGGGAACTCTGCAGTGATCTGGATCTACAGCTTCTGCTTCTCCTGCCACGTCTGCACAGCTTACTAAAGGAAAGACCAAAGGCATTGAGATGAAGAAGTTCTCCAGCAGGACCACAATGCAACATACGGTGTTTAACGAAAATCTGCATGACGGCAGCAAAGTATCATGAACGTAATGTTACATGAATATGATTACTTAAATTAGGGCTACTTGGCTGCATGATTTTATACAATTATGATTTTTAAGGTAGAATTTATAGTGTGTTATGGTGTCACATTTAAAAAGCCCATGTTGTGTGCCATGTAGAGGACATAGTGTTTGCCTGTAGTTAGAAGTGATGAGGAGGCGGCACTGGTCTGTGCTGTGATCCAGCTCTGTGTGCATGCTGAACGTGACTCCCTGAAGTCCTGGATCGTTTAGATCAGGGCTGCGTGCAGGGTGAGCCTGCTTCCTAGGCGTCCTCCTTTGGTTACCCCACCTGGCCTGGGCAGAGACCACGGTATGAGTCTTTTCAGCCTCCTGGAGTGCCTCATCCTCCAGGTTATTGTTTAAATCTGTTCTTGGTGGTGGCGGCGTTTCTGACATGAGTGCACATTCACTCTCTGCATTCTCACCTTCATTGAAAGAAAAGCATGGATCTTGATATTTTTCAGCAACCAGAGATGATGTAAAGTCAACAGAGCTTATTTCAGGACTTTGTGCAGCATCAGATATGGATGAAACACTCCCCATTTTATTCACACCCTCACAGTTCTCAATGGCGTGTTCACAAATTTCCACTTTTTTTGTCAAGTCAAGGGGCAACACTGATGTTTCAACCAGGTAACAGTGGTCAGTCCTTGAGTCACTCATTACCCTGCTGGAAAGTAAACCATCCTCTGTGGTCTTGGAAATGAGCTCTGCAAGACCTTCTACAGCTTCAACTGTTGCACCTTCACCATTTTCACTGGTGTGCCGAATGGACAAGTTATCAGTTGGATCAATGATGTGTGGAACAGAGCAGCAAACATCCAACTCCATGGCATGTTCCATTGTATCAGCTCGCAAGGACTCAGGAGAAGTGGAAACAGCTGAAGGAAATTCTTGTGCAACATCTCCATCTTCGGTGTCCATTTTAGTTTTGTGCCTTTGCGAGTCTTCTTCCACTTCATGTGTTCCACCAGAGTGCAGAAGCCTCTCACACTGGAGGTTTATGAGACTCATCACCTCCCATGGACTACAGCTCAACATAGAGAAGGCTCCTGTAAAGCTAGGCTGCTTTTCGGGGGTTCCAACTTCCTGAACTTTTTGCTCAAACCTAGTGGAGTCGTGTGAAACGATCGTCTCTTTGGTGCCATCATGGAGTTTCGCCGTGCCCAGACTGTGCTGTTTTGGTGGTGCAACAAGCTTGGTGGCTTCCTGCAATAGGTACAAGATAGAAGATTGAGTCATGCAAAGGTCTTCAGGATCCATGTCCTCTCTGGTATTTTCTGAGGTATTGGGGCTGGTCCTGAGATCAGCTGGAGTGTTAACCTCTGAACTCATGTTTCCTTGATTGTTTTCTAAGACAAACAGAATAAGGTTTTGTAAATAAGATTATGCTATATAGTCAAATCTTGCGTCGTCAAGATGAAAACAGATAACATGACTTAAATACTGCAAATTACTCGTCTCATTAAACACGATGGTATTTATTGAAGTTAAATTTACCTGATAGTCATTACCTTATGGTCTTCAAGCAGTATTCTTAAGCAGTTAACCTAAAACAGGGGGGGGGGAATTGAGATAACATTTAAGGATGTCGGTGGACCAAAAGTTTACATTACATATAAGAAACATTCAGATATCACAGTTGTTTCTCTCTCTCTCTCTCTCTCTCACTCATAACAAATGGAACAACCTACCTCTAAATATCTACCATGTACTAAACTCTTTGGGTTTTTGGATAATTTGTACTCTTTTGCACTTAACTGTATAAACAAAATAAGATACACCATCTTTATCCCAAGACATGAGAGTTTATATTATTAATACGTAAAAAGGACACCACGACTTTTATTTTACATAAACGCAAGGTAAAGGTTAGATGTAAATATTTATGAGCTTGATAAACTTAATGTTACTCAACAGATGGTTAGACTGCGATTAAATAGTTATATAAATTAATATTATATTTATAAAAAATTATAATAAAAAAAAGTCAGTTCTTACAGTGTGACTTTTCTGAGGCGATTATTTTACACGCGTGTATATATATATATATAAATATAATTTATAAAGGGATGTGGCATCACTGCTTATTCCGCCATTATGTCCCCAAGCACAACCTCAATTAAGCTCCTCTCATCAGTAAACTGTCCTTAAAGCTCTCTAAAACAACGAAACAAGTTGATCAGACATCAGCCCAAATAATGGCTACACCTTACCTAATAAAAACTAGCTCGTTGTTTGTATATCCCTCCAGCGTTTTTCCAATATATTTATATTTGTAAGCCCCTCAGTCGCCTCACGTGAGGATAACAGGTCACATGACCACCAGGTGTTGCTAGTTTGAGACTCAGCTCATTAAAGCATTAAAAAAGAAATTAATTATATTCCTGCTAATTAGTATAGGCTGTAAACTTTTCATAATAAAGCTTAAATAAGTCTAGCCACCGTCTAAGAGCCTCTATCAAACATTTTTAAATGTACAGTACTGATGAACTACAGAAATACATTGGCAGCAATTTGAGCTTTATTCAATTTTTCAGTTCAATTCAGTTTTATTTGTAGAGCTTTTTCAAGATTGGACATGGTCTCAAAGCAGCTTTACAGAACATAAGAAACATAGTACAAAAGTCTGAGATTAGACAAAATCATCCCTGGTGAGCAAGCCTGAGGCGACTGTGGCGAGGAAAATCTCCATCGGATGGTGTGAGGAAGAAACCTTGAGAGGAACCAGACTCAAAAGGGAACCCATCCTCATCTGGGTGACACCGGAGAGTGTGATTATGAATTATCCTAAACACCGGAGAGTGTGATTATGAATTATCCTAAACACCGGAGAGTGTGATTATGAATTATCCTAAACACCGGAGAGTGTGATGAATTATCCTAAACACCAGAGAGTGTGATGAATTATCCTAAACACCAGCGAGTGTGATGATGAATTATCCTAAACACCAGAGTGTTATTATGAATTATCATAAACACCAGAGGGTGATGATGAATTATCATAAACAGCAGAGTGTGGTGATGAATTATCATAAACACCAGAGTGTTATGAATTATCATAAACACCAGAGTGTTATTATGAATGATCATAAACACCAGAGTGTTATTATGAATGATCATAAACACCAGAGTGTTATTATGAATTATCCTAAACACCAGAGTGTTATTATGAATGATCATAAACACCAGTGTGATTATGAATGATCATAAACACCAGAGAGTGTGGTGATGAATTATCATAAACACCAGAGTGTTATGAATGATCATAAACACCAGAGAGTGTGATGGTGAATTATCATAAACACCAGAGTGTTATTATGAATTATCATAAACACCAGAGGGTGATGATGAATTATCATAAACACCAGAGTGTTATTATGAATTATCCTAAACACCGGAGAGTGTGATGATGAATTATCCTAAACACCAGAGGGTTATTATGAATTATCCTAAACACCAGAGAGTGTGATGATGAATTATCCTAAACACCAGAGTGTTATTATGAATTATCCTAAACACCAGAGTGTTATTATGAATGATCATAAACACCAGAGTGTGATTATGAATGATCATAAACACCAGAGAGTGTGGTGATGAATTATCATAAACACCAGAGTGTTATGAATGATCATAAACACCAGAGAGTGTGATGGTGAATTATCCTAAACACCAGAGGGTTATTATGAATTATCATAAAAACCAGAGAGTGTGATGAATTATCCTAAACACCAGAGAGTGTGATGATGAATTATCCTAAACACCAGAGTGTTATTATGAATTATCATAAACACCAGAGGGTGATGATGAAAATTGACCTTTCTAGTCAGAGTTTATGCAAAGACACTTTCAAGTAACTTGCTTTAACATTTTCTGGGCTATTACTGTGGTCACAGCCATCAATGTCGTCAAAGACAATCTAGTTGCACAAAGTATGAGTTTAATTCAAAAATGTATTAGAGAGCATAAATTGTGTGATTCTGTCTCTTTAATACGAACCAAAATATGAGTTCCTTTTCATGCATGAATTATCTTAATAAAACAGCATTTTGAGTTTTATGGTTGATCTTTATGAATTAATTTATTTGACAACAAACATTATGCAAAGCCAATTACAAGCCAGTTGCAGTTACAGTTTAGTGGGTTCAGTTGTTTACTTGTGGTCACAGTGGGGTTCAATATTTGAGATGTGTAAGGTTATATATCTTTTATCATGTATATTAATAGTTAAAACCCGTACACATGATGGCTTTTATAGTACTACCCATGGCATAAATCCTGTTAACGTGCATATTCTGACAAGCTCAGAGAATTAACTCACTTGTAGTTACCCAACTCATATGGCTGGCATAAAATAAAATAAAAAATAAAAGGATTTTTTTTTTAAAAGACACATCTTGTCTTGACTCAATTACACAGACAGATGAAACCCCTGTTTATCATTTTGAAAACTGGTTTTAGAAGAATTCTCTCTTTGTCAACCGAACAGCACAGTCACTTCAATTCAGCCCTTTAGATAGATGATGAATGTAAATTAACACATCGGCTAAAAGAATATATAATAACAACATACACTAAAAAAATAAATGAATGCGAGAACAATATTTATCTTGTGATCTATTTCACTTTTACACACATGTATAAGGAAATATAAAAATTGTGCGTCTGACTTATGTGCGCAACATAAAATATCACCTTCACAATCTTTGGAAATTTTAGAATAATGCAGAATTCCGATACTCGGTGGTGACTGAAACTTCCCATCCAAGCTGTTCAACCTGTTTCAAAAGACATTTCTATGTTCCTGGCCCAAAGGACCAAGTGCTTTTCTTGATCCAGGTGTTGTGCGTTGTGAAACACTTCAGTGTGGGTGGAGCATCTGGGCACACTTGGAAAGAGAAAAAAAGATCTGAATGTGTTCTCCGCACTGCGCCTCAGTCCTTTAAACACGAGACTCTCAGTCCACCTGATGAAAGATGTCTCCCATGTTTGCATTTACTTCAACCCCACTTTTCTCAGTGATGTTTAGGGATGTGACCATCAACATAGAAGTTCCGCGTGACCTTGGGAAGGGTCAGCTCAATGCCGTCCAGCTCGGGAGTCAAAATGATCTGGCAACCTAGACGAGAGTTCTCCTGCAGCATCGGGGCCATGTCCAGCATGTCGTCCTCACTTTAAAGGTTAAAAGATGTTACGAACACATGAGATTCATAACACATGCATATGAAGGGGTGGTCTAAAGTCTGCAACTTTTAAAAGGAAAAGGATTAGTATATTAAACATGATAATAGTCATAAGCTAGCTGTACCTGATTAGCATTATACAAATCATAAATTATAGCTGGCTAATTAAACACATCGAGTACACTTAATACTTGAGTATTGTACATCACTCTGGATAAGGGAGTCTGCCAAATGCCAGAAATGTAAATGTAAACGTAAGGAAGGTATTTAATATAGGAACAAGTGTTGAGCTGAAGGATCTTAAAAATCCAAAATTACCTATATTAGTATAATGTACTGCACATTACCTTTCTTCAGGCTCAGGTAGCTTGTCATAGTATTCAAAATTTACATAAACATGACACGTGGAGCAAGCCAATGATGCCTCACAGGCCCCTGAAAAAGCAGGAGAATGAGTTCATGATCATCCATCAACTCGAAAGGCAATCCATGCAGGTTTTTTGTAAGTAGAAAAAAAAGACCTTTAGATATATATTAAAAACTCATACATTTTATGTTTGATTGAGAATATTAATGTAATGAGGAGGAAAATGTACACAAATATGAAAAAACTGAAGTGAAGAGAACTCTCTTAGTCTCCCATTAATTTCATTAGATCTTTTTATGAATGTTATAATCCATCATGCCAGATTGACATACAAAGCAATGAAAATGTTATAAAAGTTCACCTTCAAGATCGATGCCATGTCTGTGAGCTAAATACAGAACATTTTCTCCTACTTTTGCCTTCACCGGTATCCTCTGTCCAGACCGGTCAATAAACACCACATTAATGCTGCAGAAGAATGCATTCAGTTTAGTTACACATTTTAATTAGACATAACATGTAAAAAATTACACCTATGACATTGTGTACATAAATAATTGCTTTAATATGAACAGTCAGTAATAGATAGCAATTATGCTACAATAGTGTATGTTCTAATAGTGTTATTGCTAATTGTTGATGACTGTGGTTCTACATTATATGGTTTAAAGTCATTTTTATTTAATGGATAAATGTTTTGTAAATGCTGCAAATGTTCCTATCGGAGATTGGTCAAGATGATGGAAATTGTAATTACAAACAGTCATATAATATGCAAAACTAATAATAAGAATAATAAATTGTGCCACAATCAAGGGCTTATGGAATGTTTTCATACTGAAAACTAATTGTATGCAAGCTAAAATGAACATAAGTGTTTCATTAGTAAAATTGCATTTCTAAGTTATATGAATGGGAAAGATGAGGAGACGCACACATCCTCGTCTGGATCTTCTACCGTCGAACTGCCCTCGTCACTCTGGTGCCGACCTGAAATGAGAAATAAGGTCAAATCAGAACATCATGTCTACAAAGTCCGCTTACTTACTCGTTAAGTTCTTGGAGAAGATCGTCTCCTCACTTAGTCAATATGTTATTGTGACGTTTCCCTGAACATCCTAAATGTTAGGTAAAAGAGCTTGGAAAAAAATTACACACTGATACAAATGGTCAATAAGCCATGCTGATGAACCTTTGGCAATAGATTGGCATGTGTTACTGTACAGAGTGGTTTGTGTCTGTTGAATTAAATAAAATAAAATAAATAAAAGTCTAATCTGGGGGGTCTGTAGTTGGTCAGATGAACAACAACAATAAAAAAATCAGAGTTGATTCGGTGCATTTGCCATATGCTTTCCTGCTGAGATGAAAATCTGATCTCAACTCCAGATTCAAGACTTATTTTCTCCTAAAAAAAAAAGGGGAAGAATTTAAGTATTTTAGAATTTAAGTATTTTAGGAACCTATTCTCAAGTGATGGAAAAACATAGCATGAGAATAAAAAAGCATGTCACTCCGCAACATTACAATTGCTGTAATGGTCTGTAGCAGTGAAGCAAGAGCTCAGAAAATACAGGACTTTGTCCAAAAATTATATCCCTGACTACTTGTAGTCATGTCAATAATCCGTCCATTCATACTCGCCAAGTCATGTCAATGACTACAAGAATAAGGGTGCAAGTACCGGTGGCGAGTGCAAGACTCCTCTGCAGGGATGCTGTGAGCAACCAGGTGAGAAACTTGACAAAAGTAAAGCCACCAAATGAAGTAGAATGGACACTTTACAAGGATGGCCCACTGGTGAGAGACCTTAGGACGGACTCAGGACCCACTGGAGAAATTATACCTTCCCTCCAGCTTGGGAATATCTGAAAATCCCTCAGGAGAAGCTGAAAAGTATGGCTAGAATAGACTCTGCATAGACTTTATCAGCCACTACGAACCAGACCAGAAAAAGCAGCAGAAAGAAATCGAGACTGATTGGCTGGATATATTGATGGATGGCTGTATGAATGGACGGATTAATGAACTCCGGTAAAAATCAATAATATCGTACACAGTAATATCGTAGCGATAGACATCGGGCATATCGCACAGCCCTAATTAAAACGCGATTTATCACTGTTATCACCTTATGCAAAACTCTCAGGTAAGGTGAAAGAAGTCTGACATTGAAAATCACCTAGCCCAGGTCAGGCGTGAGCGTGAATCTCAATACTGTTTCTCAACACTTAATTCTGTCTCGGATTCAGGTCAGTTCACTTACTAATAGAAGTCTGTAACTGTCTGCTCGGCGCTGAGAAACGGCGAGTCGGCTTTGCTATCGTGGCACCGTTGCAGATGTTTAACCGGTTAAACGGACAAACGCGGCACTGCGGTGCAACTTTAGCCAATCTTGAACTCAGCCCGATGCTTGCCCGGACTGCAGCGGCGGCCGCCATGACAGTGTTTCGTCACGTGATTCCTCTTCTTCTTCTTCGCTTGTAAATGTAGCGGATTATAGATTTCTATCGCCGCCTAGTGGACAACTGTGAGATCAGGCGTTCAACATCGCTACTAACTTCTATCTAATGCTGATGATTACTTGGCGATTCATCTTACAAAATGGACTCACACACTTTAATTAATAATACACAGATTATATTCCCAATCAAAAATGAGTGGATGGATAAAATGCACTGAGAAAATGAAAAGCAAAAACTCCTTTGTCCTGAACACATTCCCATTCTGACTGTTACGAAGCACCGACACTGATATACTGATGACCACCACACCCAGGATGTGTGGATGTGTGCTTTCTTGGAATCAGGACCAGCTGTGAGACTGAGATGGGATTTCATTCTAAGTGAGTCAGATCATTTGGCTCAGGTCACCCATAAGAGCTAACACTTTCAGGTTCCAAATTGTTCATCTCCGCGTGTGTGTGTGTGTGTGTGTGTGTTTTAAACTAGCTAAAGTTTGAGATCATTTGACCAGTGATTTTGTTTTTCTTTACCTAACTATGGGAAGGAAACCTCTGAGGGAGAATATGCAAACTTTGTGCACACATGGCAGTGGTGAGAACCCCAATCCCAGGATTGTACAAACCTGCACAATTATCTTTTTAAATAACTGAGCTGAAATTTCATTCATTCATTCATTGTCTACCGCTTATCCGATCTATTCTCGGGTCACGGGGAGCCTGTGCCTATCTCAGGCGTCATTGGGCATCAAGGCAGGATACACCCTGGACAGAGTCAGCGTACCCATCGCAGGGTACACACACGCATACACTACGGACAATTTAGAGATGCCAATCAACCTACAATGCATGTCTTTGGACCGGGGGAGGAAACCGGAGTACCCGGAGGAAACCCCCGAGGCACGGGGAGAACATGCAAACTCCACACACACATGGCGGAGGCAGGAATCGAACCCCAAACCCTGGAGGTGTGAGGCAAACGTGTTAACCACCAAGCCACCGTGCCCCCCTGAGCTGAAATTTATGTCTTCTCTTGTCTATTTAAAACAAAGAAAATTCATGTAAAGAATAAAATTAATCTAATCTGATTTAATTATCTCATGGTGTTTAATACTCCTATTTATCTATTTATTTGTTTGCTTGCTTGGTTGTTTACTAGGGTTATTTAAGTTCATAGAACATGTTTTTAATAAAGGTCAAAAGATGTGTAGGCCTACTATAAAGTCTTTCTGCACCTTCAGTACAAAGAATGCAGTAATCTGCCTTTTCTACAGTCCGAATTACTCTGTGTGTGTGTGTGTGTGTGTGTGTGTGTGTGTGTGTGTGTGTGTGTGTGTGTGTGTGTGTGTGTGTGTGTGTGTGTGTGTGTGTTTCGGGTCAGGGAGTTGGGGAAGGGTTTGGGTGGGTTTTGTATGATTTCTATCACAGAGATGTTTAGATGTTTAGACTCAAAGTTTTTCCACTCTGCCATGAAGACTCATCGTCAGTCACATGCTGATGGCTGCAGGAGATCGAAAGGATAGCAGAGTAGACAGAAACAACCACATCACTGAGAGCCACAGAGGCCTTTGTTTCACTGACAGACGTACTGTTCTGATGCAAAAAAAAAAATAAAAAATACAGTATATTTTCAGGAAGAATTGTAATTACTCTAATTGTGAAGCATTACACCATTGCATTCATTATGATTACTGTTGCCATGGTTATATTTATATACTACAGATGATATAAATATATCTTGATTAATTCATTTTCATGTCAAAGATTATACACATTCCATTTCCAGTTTTTACGACTCGTTTAATTAAATGTGTGATTTCTTCACACGACTGTTCATTTCTAAACATGATTCATTTTTCACATGTGATTCTTTTTGCATATGATTCACTCATTTATTCTCATATGATTCACCCCCCCAACACACACACACACAGACAAACGATTCATTTATTTTCAACATAATTTCAGCATTGGAATTATAAATGTTTATTTTATATTATTATTTATTATTTACATTATGGTTTAGACATGATTTATTCATGTGAGGAGATTAAAAAAAGACCATATGATTTATTCATTTGTGTCTAAATTTTCATACAGTTTCTTTATTTCCCCCCATATGATTCATTCCCATGATTCATTTGAGTTCGCAGGCAATATTTTTTCACATAATGGATTTATTGTTACATGATTATTTTTTCTACATGTCCATCCATCCATTTTGTGTAACATTTATCCATCACAGAGTCACAGGGAACCTGGAGTCTATCCCAGAGGAGTCAGGGTACAAGGCGGTGGAAATGCTGGATGGGGTACCAACTCATCGCAGGGCACAATCACACACACACAGTCTCACCACAGACAGGTTAGAGGACAAATCAGCCTACAGTGCATGTCTTTGCACACATGGAGGAAACCGGAGGTACCTGGAGGAAACTCCCGAAGCATGGGGAGAACATGTAAACTCCACAGGGCAGAGGCGGGAACCAGGCTGCTCACCCCGGAGGTTCGAGTAAAATGTGTTAACCACTAAGACTTGTTATTTCACATATGATTCATTTATTTTCACGTGATGTTTTTCAGAATAGTTTTTTCCCTACATGCTTAATTATCATTGACTTATTTCACTTTCATTCTTTTTGTCAAATGATTCATTTAACCGTATAATCGATTTTGTACGCATGAATCATTGTCACAGGGCTTCATTTCTCAGGTGATTCATTTTTTTTTGGTTTACCTGATCACATATTGTTCACATGACCTTACACTGGAGTTCATAATAAACAAGAAAATGGAATGGAAAACCTATAATCATGAGTGAAAAGTGTTTGATTTTTTTTCCCCATTTCAGGACATAGAAACTGATTCAATGGTGCATTCTCACATCGTTGCTTATTTGAAAGCAGAAAGTGAAACTCTCCACAGATTCAGCAGAACGTAGCAGCTCTCCTTCACCACCGAGTCCTTTTCAACTGTGTCTGTTTGCTGATTTTCTCATTTCTAAAATTAGGTTTGAAAGACAAATATTTCAAGGAAAATCAGCTTTTCTGCATCAGCAAATTCTGAAATGGTGGGGAAGAAAAAACACACCACTGTGGAGGAAGGATCAACATGGGACACCATCCAGCGATCTCACATGGTGACGATTTTATTTGTGTAATCTTGCGCAGATGTGAAATGAAGCGCAGTCGTGTTTATGTCGGATGTCAGTGGTGTTTCGTGGTTGTTTGGTAACATTTAATATGCTTACTCCACTGTGTGATTTTATATTAAACACAATGATTTAATTGTTGGGTTTTACTTCATTCATGCTTTTATATATTCATTCATTAAAGGGAATTTATAAATACACAGGAATAAACATTTTATCTTGTAATTGAACCAGTTGAGTCCCAACCAAGTAAGATTCCCTTCTGCGGTCTTAAGAATGACATGTTAGCCCTTACGTACACTCCATGGGAAATATAGCCAAAGTGTTAAGTGTTAGCTGTCGTGCTGCCTACAAAATACAAAATAAGTGCAGCTGAGCGCAATTTCACATGTCCCTCAGGCTTTTAAGAGTCTCCTCCTGCATCCCTTCATCCCTCCCTCCTGATTTCAGGGCCTGCAGACAAAATGGCACAATGAAGCAAAATACCAGGTGGGGAAAGCAGGCATTTACCTGTTTCTACCTATTTAAATGCTGAGTGGGGTTTATTAAGATGATTCATTATTGGAAGGTGAAAAAAAACAAGCAAATGAGGTCAGTACTTTCCCAGGGTAGCTTTCATGTTGTAAAGGTTAGTACTTGCATGCATTAAATGAACAATTCAGCTCAAGGCTTATACGATTTTAGTGATTTTTTTATTATGTTTTTTTTTATTTAAGCCCACAGTACACTATTGTGCACAGTGATTGATTTCTTTGTCTACATCATGAAAAGAAACCCGAATCCTTTTTGTAAAACTGTAAACGTTGTCACAAAGTCGCTTTATATAAATCTGGATGTGGATTTTGATTTATAATGAGCAAGCCAGAGGCAACAGTAGCAAAGAAAAACTCCTGAGGTGACGAGGGAAAGGAGGCAGGTTCAAAAGAGAAACCTATTTATCATTTAAAATCATTATAAATCATCTCTTCTACGGCTCTATACTATAAAGTAATGTTTCGTGTGTTACTCTATGAGTATGTCATGGGCAGTCATTACAGTCTTTATGATTATACATTTATTCACCTGAAAGAATTTTAATCATAAATTAGAGCCACGTTCCAAGACTACTTATATATCCTATAACCACACTTCTCACTGTGTTAATTCTATATTACTCCAGTCATGAGTGTTCAACATTTAAACTATCACCTCATAGTGTGAAACGGTTAGAAGAAGCCTTTATTATTATCGCCACACATACATTACAGCACAGTGGATTTCTTTTCTTCACATATCCCAGCTGAGCAAGCTATGATACAGCACCCCTGGAGCAGAGAGGGTTGAGGGCCTTGCTCGATTGCCCAAAAGTGGCAGCTTGGCAGTGATGGGGCTTGAACCCTGACCTTCCAATCAACAACCCAGAGAAACAACCCTTAACTACTTGAGCCACCACTGCCCCATGTAGTGTGAGTGGCATCATCAGCTGAGATACGATGTCAAATCGTACTTCTAAGGTTATATAACTTTTGGTTTAAAATATGAAAGCTAGTCCACAGAAGATAAAAAAAGGGACACCAATTTAACAAGAATGTCCAAATCAATGTTAGCAAACTAGCAGACATACTATAAAGTGAGATTAGCTTCTCTAGAATCTATTTCTGCTAGCATAAATAAGCAGAAAATATAGCCACATTGTGCCAAATTGTTGCTTACTCGATATTCATTTCATGTTAATTGATTAAATATAACAAATTTGACTTGGCCCTTGTATATAAATAGTTTTAATCCAAACCTTCATCACTCAAAAACAAGTCCTCTAAATAACATCAACTAATAGTTCAGGAGGCAGAGTTTCTATGGCTCCAGTAACTCGGTTCGGTTATGGATTATAACTCTTAGTTGGATTATGTTCAGAATTTCTTTTACAGTTAAAGAAGTCCCTGGAAAAATATTCAAGAACCCATGCTTTAGATTAATCTTGATTGGCTGTATTACTTCTTTGGTTAATATCATGAAAATCTGGAAAATTATGCGTTACATTGATCTGATTGTTCTTAACTAAAGTTAGTTCAATCTTTTACTCTCTTAGCTGGTCCATACTCTCTATTGTGTTAAGTTGAGCCAGTGACTGTAAGGAAAACAGACCCTTTTTTATTTCCATGTAAAAATGTGACTTCATCACATGTAGAGTATTTAGAAGTACATCACTGTCTGTTTGAAAACTTCACCAGGATTCGTTCAATCTTACCGGAGATATTTGTGCCCGGATATATGAAAAAATAAATTCATTCATTGTCTACCGCTTATCCGAACTATTCTCGGGTCACAGGGAGCCTGTGGCATCTCAGGTATCACTGGGCATCAAGGCAGGATACACCCTGGACGGAGTGCCAACCCATTGCAGGGCACACACACACTACAGACAATTTAGAGATGCCAGTCAACCTACAATGCATGTCTTTGGACCGGGAGAGGAAACCCCCGAGGCACAGGGAGAACATGCAAACTCCACACACACGGCAGAGGCAGGAATCGAACCCCCAACCCTGGAGGTGTGAGGCAAACGTGCTGACCACTAAGCCAACGTGCTGACCACTAAGCCACCGTGCCCCCCCTAAAAATAAGTTTAATTTGATGTATTTTTCTTATTTTACATTTAAAAAAATCTGTGTAGTTATGTATTGTACACTACTATTAGCATAGGTTTCAGTGTTTGTGCAAGCTGCTCCTGTTTCACAAGATTGTGAGAAAACGTAGGTGTGACCTTAGGCACAATTGCAACACTTATTTGAATCATATAGCACCTTGGTTTAGAGGCCCTCACACTGTTAAGAGTGGTAAAATGTGACAAACAGAAAAGAGGCACACACTAATTCCTGTGCTCGAAAGTATGCACTGCAATTGATGACAGACATTTTTGAAATCATTGAATTATGGATAAATCATATAACATAGAAATAATGGTTAATATAACAAAAAAAAAATGGAAAGGAATGAAGGTTCTGCGTGTGCTTCTCTGTTGCATAATAGAAATCTACTAAATCTAAACATTTTTCCAACATAACCATCAGTTATATGATGGTTATACATAATACTTCAGTCTATGATTTGATTTTTCGTTGATTCATTTAAGTCAAACAAACAAAAAAAAAATATGGGTGCAATTGTGCCGACTGTTTTCTACTCTATATTTTTAGAGAGAAAAAACAAAACACCTGACCCATTTCTCACCATTTGTTTCCTTTCTGCTTAACCATAGCTGAATAGCTTGAATATCTCATGGACATGGTTTTAAAGGGAAAAAGACAGATAAGACCAGGCAAGTGAGTACAAGTCCAGTGTGGGTAGGTTTTTTTTCAGCTGGCAAAGACAAATTAATGATAAGCTGGTTACAAAGCAGCACAATGAGTTTTTTGACTGTGAGAAAGAAGACGGCTGTTTTTTGCTTGAGTGATTAGGGATGGGCTTGCCAAGCTTGAGAGATTCCCAGGAAGCTGCGTGCGCTACCAAGTTGTCGCATTCGTTGGCACGGCACAACACTTGAATTCCAGTTTTCCAGCAATGGAACTGTAGCTGGTGGGATGCAGCTGCTTGGTTTATCTTGGCGACCACCAGAGAGGAAAATGTAATACCCGAAATAACCAAATACAATAGGAATGTGTGGAAAAAAATAGGAATAGAGCCTTGTTTGAAATCAGAGGCATACAATTCCAACTTTCACTTTAGAAACACTCTCTCAGCTCGTGACTTGTTCGCCCAGCCAGAGAAGTGAAAACATCTGTAATAAATGAACTGTGACTTAAGCAGGACGTTAACAATCCACACCTTTGGGAATTGTGGAAACAAATACAGTGCACACATGCCACTGAGAGTGGACAGATGTTCTCCGGGGACAGTCAAGACATAGTGACGAGTGAAGAACAGAATGATAGACCAGAAGTTTTCTCTCCTTTCCCATGAGGCCTGTGGCATTTCAGTCAACCAGCCCTGACCTAGAAACAAGTAAAAACGATGCTGCAGGTTGCGGGTGGTGATTTTATATCTCTCATGCTGGAGGAAGTGGTGGAGGAAATCTTAACCCACTATCTGCATTTTTACACAGGGCACATGCGAAAATGCCCCAACCTCAAGATAACACAAACAACACAAACAGCACAAACAGCACAAGCGAGCATTTTATCATCTTCAAAGATGCTCGATAGCATGGGCCCAGAATTTTTTTGGTCATGAACTACATTTCTAATCTAATCAATGTCTTTATTGGTTCATTGTCAGCTTCTATTCAGTCCACAGCCTTTTTTTCTGTCTTGCTCCCTTAGCCAGGGCCAGAATAGAAGCTAATGAAAATAAATGAATAAAATGAAACTTTTAAATCATCCAAATCTGTTTTCCATCCATTCATTCTCTACATCACTTTGGGCTTTGGGAAACCTGGAGCCTATTACAGGAGACTTGGAGCACAAGGAAGGGGACACAATGGACAGAAAGCAGGGCAACAATCACACGCGAAAGACAATTTATCTTAATTAATAAATCTTTGGAATGGGGAAGGAACCAGAGCACTTGGAGGAATCCCTGAGGCATTGGGAGAACATGCAAAGTCCACACACACAGCAGAGGTAAGAATTGAACCCACAAAATGAAAAGTGTAAGACAAACATGCTAACCACCAAAACACTGTGCCCCCCATCCTGTTCTACATAGTTTAAAGCATTCATCCAAAACCATGCAGATACAGGTTAAAATCGTCAGGTAATTTTCCCATCAAACACCAGAACCAGGGCAAAATGTGTGACTTTGTGTGAAATTTGTAAAAATCTCTATGACTTTGACATAGATGCTGGAGCCAGGCGGCTGTTTTAGGCATTTCAGAAACAGCTGATCTCTTGGGATTTCCGTGCACAGAATGGTGCGAGGCAAAAATTTCAGTCAGACATCAGAGAAGAATGGCCAGACTGATTCAAGTTGACATGAAAAGTAGTAGAGTGTAAATCACATAACCACTCTTTACAACTACGGTGAGTCGAAAAGCATCACAGACTGTACATTATGTCAAACCTTGACATAACTGCAAAAGCATGAGACCGCATCGGGATCCACTCCTGTCAGCCAGGAACAGTGTGGCTACAGTGACTACAGGCTCAACCAAACTGGACAGATTGCAAAGAAAACTGGTATTTTTCAAATCTTTGACTGTCTGTTTTTGGATTTAAAGTCACGCCAACATTCCTATCAATGGCCATCATGATACATCATGATCTTACAGATTTTAGTCAATGACTTGCCCACATTTCTAAATGTGAACTCAGATATACCCCTATAGATAAGTCATCTACAAACAGTGCCTATTTTTGAGTCCTGTCTTCCTGACCCAAATTCAACCTACACTGAGAGTCAAAGCATTCAATTTCGTTGGTTTTCATATAAATACAATCATAAGAAAAAGTCCTAGTTACACTGAATTAACATTTTGACAGACAGGGTCTCATAGCTGTAAAGCCAGGTGTAATGACCTGACACAAGGGCTAGGTCAGAAAGAAATCAGCCCCAGCCTCTACTTCATACCATGTCATGTATTTTTCCTTACAACTGTCCATGGACAATTATATTTTATGTATTTATTTCCTTTAAAGAGAAGTAGGCTTAGCCCAGCTAGCCAGATATACCAGCCTGCTCTACTGGGTGCAATTAAATTGGTGACATTTTCTAAATTCAATGAGTTGATCACCTCATTGCATTTTTAAAAGATTCACAATCCTTTACTTGGTGTTATAAAAACAGTCTGGATCTTCTTCAATTATCTTCCCTGTGTGTTTTGAGCCGCAGCATATAATCAAGAGTGTGTGATGTATGGACACTCACTCCTTTGTTTCTTTTTTCCCCCATCTGTTCTCTGCACTTTTTTCATCGGTCTTTAACTTTCCAAAGCCACAAATATGTAACGTCTCACAAAAACGATCCAGAAACACCATAGAGAAGCCAGTCGTCTTTCTTTCTAGATATAATAGAAGTAATAATCCTGCGTAAAAAAAAAAAAAAAACTCATATTTATTTTCTCTCGCCAGCCATATCAGTTGCTCTGCTGGAAAGGCTTTGACAGATTTCTCAACTATGAATGACCTTCACTTGGCAAACTTAGCCAAACCACAATATTCATATGACAGTTTTGTTGAAGAACTTTGACATACAGTATGGTCTGACCATATGTTTGGGGCATTCAGAGTTCGCACACTAAAACGACACGTCCATGGTTGTCTTAAAGGATTATTCGAAGGGGTTTTTTTTTTTCTATTCAAACACCCCTTTAAAAAGTTTTTTTTTAAGAGAAATTCATTTATACTGTATAATTAGTGCAGATAAAATGTATTCATGTAGCAGCATGTGGACTACAGACTTTGGAGAGCTGCAATCTCGAGTCATTTAATACAGTGCTGCACTGGATAAAGAAAGTGATGCGTTGCCAGAACATTTCAACCACAAAAGCAACAGAAATAATAAACATGCACAAGCATACAGACGCACAGATTCATTGCACCGCATAGTAAACAAATTTTCTTGCAGGTTACAAGCACTTTCTAGTCCAATTCTCTAATATACATTAATTACCATTACAAGTACCATTTATTTTAAGAAAGATACCACACGTACACTTTTTAAGCAATATATTTACCCTAAAAAAATAAATGGTTATGTTTTAAATAAATAAATAAATAAATAAACAAACAAACAAACAAACAAACAAAAAAAAATAAATAAATAAATAGCTATACTGGTCATAATTAAACAAAAGTATTAGGATACTCAGTAAGATCACATTTATAGTGTTTTAGTATTTAGCTCCTCCTTTGGTTTGTTTTGCTCTCCTTTCACGGAACTTACTAACAACATCTCAGCAACCCTTTTCTATTGTGGTGGAAGATTTACCTCCAGGTTTCAGCCAACAAAACTTTCAGTTCATCCACAGTAGAGCGCTGATAATCTTTTTCATCTCATTGATGCTCTATCAGGTTTCAGTCAGCGTTCTGGGAAACATGCTTTTAAAAGGTGTGTTTTGGATCCTGCTGAAAAATCCTTATCTGAATCATCATCTAGATTATTTCTTCTTTAATTTCCAAAAATTAAAATGCCTCTGAACAATTCAGGGTTCAAGATACCATCAATAAACACATAAGCCACCTTTATCACCATAGGCAGTACCAGTAGCCCAAGCCACCTCCCTGCTTTTTACCCTCTGTAGCTCCCCTCGATTCAAACACAAGCTCAAACGGTCTTTACTATAGGCATTTATTAACACATCTCAATCTAGCCATGGGGGTCACAGTCCAGTGACTCCTGTGCCGGTCCCAAGCCCGGATAAATAGAGAGGGTTGCGTCAGGAAGGGCATCCGGCGTAAAACATTGCCAATTTTAACCATGCGAATCGTCAGTACGAATTTCATACCGGATCGGTCGAGGCCCGGGTTAACAACGACCGCCATCGGCGCCATTGACCTACAGGGCGCCGGTGGAAATTGGGCTACTGTTGGTCGAAGAAGTAGAGGAGGGAGGAGAGTGCGCAGACAGAGAGAGAAGAGGAAAGGTAAGAGTGTAGGACTGAGAATAGGAACTCTGAATGTTGGTATGACAGGGAAAGGTAGAGAGCTGGCTGATGTGATGGAGAGAGGGAAGGTGGATATACTGTGTGTACAGGAGACCAGGTGGAAGGGTAGCAAGGCTCGTAGTATAGGAGCAGGATTCAAGCTGTTTTACTATGGTGTGGATAGTAAGAGAAATGGGGTAGGTGTGGTCCTGAAGGAGGAGTTTGTGAGGAATGTTCTGGAGGTGAAGCGAGTGTCAGACAGGGTGATGAGTCTGAAGTTAGAGATTGAAGGGGTGATGTTGAATGTTGTTAGTGGTTATGCCCCACAGGTAGGTTGTGAGTTAGAGGAGAAAGAGAGATTCTGGAGTGAATTAGATGAGGTGATGGAGAGTATTCCCACGGGTGAGAGAGTGGTGATAGGAGCGGATTTTAATGGACATGTTGGTGAGGGGAACACAGGTGATGAGGAGGTGATGGGCAAGTTTGGAGTTAAGGAAAGGAACCTAGAAGGACAAATGGTAGTGGACTTTGCTAAGAGGATGGACATGGGTGTGGTTAACACTTATTTTCAGAAGAGGGAGGAGCATAGAGTGACTTACAAGAGTGGAGGTAGGAGAACACAGGTAGACTACATCCTATGTAGAAGAGGCAATCTGAAAGAGATTAGTGACTGTAAAGTGGTAGTGGGAGAGAGTGTAGCCAGACAGCATAGGATGGTGGTGTGTAGGATGACTTTGATGGTCTGCAAGACAAAGAGGTCAAAGATAGAGATGGAGAAGAAAACCAAGTGGTGGAAGCTGAAAAAGGAGGAATGTTGTGAGGAATTTAGAGAGAAGTTGAGGCAGGCTCTGGGTGGTCAGGTAGTGCTGCCAGATGACTGGGAAACTACAGCAGAAGTGATCAGGGAGACAGGGAGAAAGGTGCTGGGTGTGTCATCTGGAAGGAGGAAAGAAGATAAGGAGACTTGGTGGTGGAATGAGGAAGTTCAGGATAGTATCCAGAGGAAGAGGTTAGCCAAGAAGAAGTGGGACATGGACAGGACTGAAGAGAATAGACAGGAATACAAGGAGTTACAGCGCAGAGTGAAGAGGGAGGTGTCTAAGGCCAAGCAGAAGGCATATGACGAGTTGTACACTAGGTTAGACACTAGAGAAGGAGAGAAGGACTTGTACAGGTTAGCTAGGCAGAGAGATCGAGATGGGAAGGATGTGCAGAAAGTTAGAGTTATTAAGGATAGAGATGGAAGGGTGCTCACAAGTGAGGAGAGTGTACAGAGGAGATGGAAGGAATACTTTGAGGAGCTGATGAATGAGGAAAATGAGAGGGAAAAAAGAGTAGAAGGGGTGAACTCTGTGGAACAGAAAGTAGATAAGATTAGAAAGGATGAAGTCAGGAAGGCTTTGAAGAGGATGAAAAGTGGGAAGGCAGTTGGTCCTGATGACATCCCGGTGGAGGTCTGGAAGTGTCTGGGAGAGGCAGCAGTGGAATTTTTAGCTAGTTTGTTCAACAGGGTTTTAGAGAGTGAGAAGATGCCTGAGGAATGGAGAAGAAGTGTGTTAGTGCCGATCTTTAAGAATAAGGGTGACGTGCAGAGTTGCAGTAACTATAGGGGGATAAAGTTGATGAGCCATACAATGAAGGTATGGGAAAGAGTAGTGGAAGCTAGGTTAAGGAAGGTAGTGGAAATTTGTGAGCAGCAGTATGGCTTCATGCCCAGAAAGAGCACAACAGATGCAATTTTTGCTCTGAGAATTTTGATGGAGAAGTATAGGGATGGTCAGAGGGAGTTGCACTGTGTGTTTGTAGACTTGGAGAAAGTGTATGACAGGGTACCAAGAGAAGAGCTGTGGTACTGTATGAGGAAGTCAGGAGTAGCAGAGAAGTATGTCAGAATGGTGCAGGACATGTATGAGAGGAGCAGGACAGTGGTGAGGTGTGCTGTAGGTCAGACAGAGGAGTTCAAAGTGGAGGTGGGACTGCATCAGGGATCGGCTCTGAGCCCCTTCCTGTTTGCTATGGTGATGGACCAGTTGTCAGAGGAGGTCAGACAGGAGTCTCCTTGGACAATGATGTTTGCAGATGACATTGTGATCTGTAGTGAGAGCAGGGAGCAGGTGGAGGTAAACCTGGAGAGGTGGAGGTTTGCGCTGGAGAGAAGAGGAATGAAGGTCAGTCGTAGTAAGACTGAGTACATGTGTGTGAATGAAAGGGAGGGAAGTGGAACAGTAAGGTTACAGGGTGAAGAGGTGAAGAAGGTACAGGAGTTTAAGTACTTGGGGTCAACAGTCCAGAGTAATGGAGAGTGTGGGAAAGAGGTAAAGAAGCGAGTGCAGGCAGGTTGGAATGGGTGGAGAAAGGTGTTCGGGAGTTCTGTGTGATAGGAAAATATCAGTGAGAATCAAGGGGAAGGTGTACAGGACAGTGGTGAGACCGGCCATGCTGTATGGTTTAGAGACAGTGTCACTGAGGAAGAGACAGGAGTCAGAGCTAGAGGTAGCAGAGCTGAAGATGTTGAGGTTCTCTTTGGGAGTGACAAGATTGGCCAGGATTAGGAACGAGTACATCAGAGGGACAGCTCATGTTGGACGTTTGGGGGACAAAGTTAGGGAGGCCAGATTAAGATGGTTTGGACATGTTCAGAGGAGGGAGAGTGAGTATATTGGTAGGAGAATGTTGGACATGGAGCTGCCAGGCAGGAGGCAAAGAGGAAGGCCAAAGAGGAGGTATATGGATGGAATTAATGAGGATATGAAGCTAGTGGGTGCAAGTGTTGAGGATGCAGAAGATAGAGATAGGTGGAGAGAGATGATTCGCTGTGGCGACCCCTGAAGGGAAAAGCCGAAAGAAGAAGAAGAAGATTAACACATCTCAACACCAGCCATCTTAAAATGCCAGATCATGCCAAATGCCAATGCCGTGAGAACTGGAAATAAATAAACAAATAAACAAATAATGTTTTCATAAAGATTAACTATTAACAAATAATACACAAAATATAGACTTGACCATAAACCACAAAGGTTATAAACCATTTTCTCTATTGCTAACACATTAGCATATGCATTGTTACGAATATAACATTAATAAACAGACAGTTTGCATTACTCATTGGCCACGCTAAGTCAAGGGGAGGTAGAACTATGGTTAGGTCTTCACAACAAAAAATATCTTCAAAGTGCAGCTAATAGTTTCACAACATCTTCGAGGTGTAACTGCCGTCAACTGACAGTTCTCTAGAAGATGGTGTGGATCAACATTGGCCAACAGAATAATAAGTCTGTTCTAATCCAGTAATTATCTCAAAATCGCAGGCGTGAATCAGATCCCAGGCAGTCAAAAAAAAAAAAAACAAAGATAAAAAAAACAATATTATAAATAGGAAAATGTTTGACTCAGAACCTAACAAGGTAAATGCACGATTGCACATTCACATTGATAAGACTTCAGATCAAGGCAATGGATTATCATGGTATATGAAGATAAACTCACAACACCTGGACACAATCAGGAAACAGTCCAATTGCAGGACAGGGTCAGAGACAAGGCATATGTCAATGTAAACAAAAAAAGCACATGGAGGGAAATCAAAACAAGAAAACCCCAGCGCATTCCAAGACAAGAAATCTGCATATAAGATATTTATGACTAAAAAAATCCCATAGCAGTTGTGATATTTGGATTCAGCGGTTTCTTCCTGCTTTTATTCTAAGAATTATGTTTATTTATAAAAAATATTTTTGCCCCCTTCTTGATTGTCTCTATTGTTGCTCGATTGCTAACAGTTATAATTAACTTGGAAATAATTGCCCTTTAGTTACTCAATCAACCAATTAATCAATTGGTTAATTATAATAAAAATAATAGGGCTTAGTTTGACTGTTAGTCTAGACACACCTCGGATTGATTTACCGTCCATGATTACTTTTAATCTAAACATAACTTCATTAAAATCCAGCAATGTGAGTTAGGCTAAAAGGTCTCTACAAGCAGTAAACTATTCCACAATGAAAAGAAATTCCAGAAGAGATGAAAAAGAAATCACCTGGACAGGGTCGCAAAGTCTTTTCAAAAGCTCCAGGATTCCAGGAAGGATTCCAGCAAATGGAAAAAGTTTGGAACATTGGTGAATCTTTACAGAAGTGGCTGGCCTTACCAAAATTCCACCAAGAGTGCGATGACAACTCATCAGGGACGTCACAAAAGAAGCTAGATGAACATAAAACTACAGGCCTTAATCACCACAGATAAGGTCAGCATTCTTGATCCCACCATTAGAAAGAGACTGAGCAATGTGGTGTCTATGGGACAGTTGCAAGGTGAAAAGCACTGCTAACTAAGAGGAACATAAACGTTCCTTTGTGAAACGTTTGTTTCACATCTGTGAGAAGAAAAACAAATGGCACATTTTTGCATGTAGGCATATGGCAGACGACCTTATCTAGAGTGACTTACATTTATCAAATTTATACAACTGAGTAATTGTGGGTCAAGGGCCTTGATCAAGGGCCCAGCAGTGGCAGCATTCTACAATAAGAACATCATACAAATAATCAAACATGGTGACGGGATACTTTGCTGCTTTAAGACTTGGGTGACTTGCTGTAATTGGCATAATTGGGTTATACAGTAAGACGACGGTCCTAAACACAAGAAAAAAATCCTCCTCTGCATGCTTCCAAAGAAACAAAATTTAATTCTTGGAGTAGCCTTGTCCTGACTTGAACCCCATTGAGATGCTGTGGAATGACCTTAAATGGGTTTGAAATCCCAAATTGATGTTTAGGTGGCTGAATTCAAGCAAAATTCCTCCACAGTGATGTGAAAGACTGTTTATCAGAAGCATTAGGTTGCAGTTGATGCTGCTAACCCTGTCCAATGTGATTTTTGTCTTTGTTGCATGAGGTTTTAAAACCATTTAGTGTGACAAATCTGCCCCCAGCCAGAAACAAGTTGAAAGAAGACTCAGAAATGATGACCTTCTCTGTTTTAATCATGTCTGTTTTAACAATGTTCTTACAGCTGCCCTATTCCTCCTAGCACAAGGATATGTTTGTGATGTGTACTATGAAACACTTCTATAAGTTTCTCAGGATGATTCTGTTGCTCCTGTTACATGCTATACATGTAAATGTTAACAAGATAGTAGCAGAAACTAAAAAGATTGATGTATTTTTTTTTCTTCCTATTTAACCCTAATATAAGAATAAAAAAAGAGCATTTAACTGGTATGCTTGATTGTTTTCCACTTACACACCAAGATTATATCAGACCTTTGAACTGTTTTTAAGACATTACTCATAAATGTGTCTTAATTGCTATTATTATTATTATTATTATAAAAAAACTAGTATAGTCACCTTAAGTAATGCCTTAAGCAAACACTTCTACCCCATTTCACAATTCTGACATGACAAAGAAAAAAATGGGACAATGGAAACATTTTAAATGTCAATAAACTGCCAGTTGTTTTAATTAAATGTATATTCTCTCTCTCTCTCTCTCTCTCTCTCTCTCTCTCTGTATGCATATGGATGGATGCCATCTACGTTCATCATTAATTTGACTCAAGGATGTGCATGTTCCGTGACATCACAGCAAGCCTTTGAGTTTTATGTGGTTTATTTGGAAGCGCCAGAAATGACTTGCGATGGAATATGCCATGCGTTTACAGGAAACCCCGCCAGAAATATTTACTGCATGAGGACTGTGGTATCATGCAGAGCAATGTCGATAAGTGAAGTCAGGTTATAGCATGTCCGCTTCTCGAGTTTTCAAAAAACCCATACCACAGTGCCGTCTGATGCACTTCCTTGACACGCCCGCAATGCCGGTGCATAAGAATAGGAGGCAGCTTGTCACAGTTTATCATTTAAAGTTTGCAGGTTGTGGCAGGATTGCTTTAGAAGACTGCAGCTTACAGTAAATTATTCAAAGAGTACCTAAGACAGTGTCCAGGGACACAGCTAAGCAGGGGCTTGGTTGGGTGGCTGGGGGTTGTTGTGGGCCTTGCTCAAGGGTGCAACAGTTGCAGCTTGGCTGTGCTGGGGCTTGAACCGCAATCTTCTGATCAACAACCAAATAAAGAATGAGTCCGGTTCATCTAAAGATTACTCTCTCGTGTGACCTCAGAGAGTTTTTTCTTACTGCTCTGACCACTAATTCAATTTATAAAGACACCTATTTTCTTGACAATGTCATATATTGTCATACATATAGTTAGGGTATATATGTTTACTCGAACCCTCTTTGTTTCCAATCCTCCTATTTTTTTGCACAATATACTGTACAATAAACAGAATGTTTACTGGTCGCTGCTATTTTGTGTCTCTGTCCTGTAGTGTTTTGTATTGTTTCTTTGTACTGTCTTTGATGTTGCACTGTTTGCACTAGGTTGCACAAGATGCAGTTTATGTGGCTAGGACAACTTACTTAAGTCCTTAGCTCAGTGTTCCTTTATGTAGCTCTGTGTTGTTTTATGTAGCACCAGGGTCCTGGAGAAAAGTCGTTTCATTCCACTATGTACTGTGTTAGATATATATACGGCTGAAATTACAAAAAAATCTTCCTGACTTGACTTAACCTGATTTGGTTTTAATGAACAACAAAATATTAAACAGTGAAGATCACACAGATGGGAACAATGTCAGTGAGAATAATTTATATAACAAGCAAATTCAGAGGAAACGTATCAGAAATATATATATATATATATACAGAGTTAAAGTATTTTGTCTATCATTTTAACCAGATACTCTTCAAGTGCACCTGTATTTAATAAAGCACAAATTTAATAAAGAATCCCATTAGCATCAGAGAGTATTCTGATGTATATATTTTTTTTTGGTTTTTTTTGGTGGAGCACATGTTACATATTTTGCCTTATTTAATTGTCATTGTACTTTTATGTGTTTTGTCGGTATCACTAATAGTGAATAATCTGTAATAAAAGCACTAGAAACTCCACCTTTACCTGGAAGCACACAGTAACACTACGCACCACAGCACCTCAAAGCATCAGATATCCAGTTACAAGCTCCAAAAGCACAAACTGTAACCAGTTTATTTCAGATTTGCTACTACATATCCCACCATCCTGAGAATGACTGGAACAAAAACACATTTCTTAGATGACAGAGTTTGACATCAGTTGATATAAATTCAGATTGTGTGCAGTGCAACCGGAGAAATGCTAGCTTGAGATCTTCTGTGATCCTTGAGCAGCTTTCAAGTCCTGTTCAGCGTGCTCTGATGGCTAAATGTGTTTGACAGGGTGGCTTTGGCAGCAGCAGGAAAGCCATGCATAAGTCAGATGGACATAATTAAAGTAAGGTAATACTTTGGTAAGGTCATCCTTTGGTCAAAGCTGTTTGAGGTTGAACAATAAACAGCAGCTAACAGTCTCACCAGTTCAAATTCCAGAGCCACTTAACAAGCTGATGCCGAATAGACCACAATGCTGTTGAATTCTCTATTCCGATTGGTCAGAAGGTGTTGATTCATTTTCTAGAACAGAATTCCTGGGACAGTTGTTCAGGATGCAAGTTTTCCCCCATTTTTCTCCCAATTAAATCACATGCCAATTCCCACCCACCAGTCAACTCTCCCCTATGACACATTAACTATCAGCTGGGATGGGGGAAGACTAAAACGTGTTTCCTCTGCATCTTTTGGAATTGCTGAAAAACAAGGCCAGTGTAACACACTTGAAGGACATCTGTACATCCATATACAGGAACTAACAGAAGACAGCTGTGAGAATGTTAGCTGTACCTTCCCACTGAGAGCATCTCCAGGATTCGATCTTGGCTCTCCAAACAATACAGCAAATGCTTTTCAGACACAGAGAAGTCAAATTAAATAGATGAATTTACCAGCAAACCCTAGCAGTTGTCAATGAGGCGGCTTGTCTTTTTTTTTTTTTTTTTTTGGATGTGTACCAAGCACCAAGTGAAAGTAAGATAACTACTTGCTTAATAAGCAGCCCCTCCATTTTATTTATTCAACTCAAATGACCACTCGTCTTCCACTCATGAATTCACAGGTCCAAGTAACCAAATGAACCTTAAATGTCCTGTATCCTCCTGACGAAATTCATTCACATTTGTTTTGGCCACTGTTTTACCAGAAAACAGCATAAATGTCTGTAATATCACATAGCAAGTAAATAATACCATAGATGTTGGGTTGTCTGTACATGTAAGCTACATTAAACGTGTAGTTCCAGGCCATAACTAAACAAGCAAACTTCAGACACTATATATTTTGAGTGGTTGACTTGACATATTGTGTAAACTTCAGGAATAGTATTTTTTAATATTAATATATATATATATATATATATATATATATATATATATATATATATATATATATATATATATATATATATATATATTGTTTAGTTATATATAGTTGTTTTTTTTTGAAGATCCAGTTTCCCAGAAAATCCTCTGGCTGTATGTATTTTTATCATCATCTGATCTCATCTCTTGTGCTTTTCATACCGCTCATCCACCTACATGCAAGAAAACACATAAAAAGCTCGATTGTGGTGTCACCCACAACCAATATCCTAAACCAATCTCCTTAAAGTTACCCTCCAGCGTTGAGGAGAAACTCAGCCAGCAAGAGTCAGCATTTTTTTTTCTCCTCCAGCTTTAAACAAAGACTTAATTCTTCTGCTTTGTACAGATTTATTTCCCACCTTTCTTGAATACTTTTCCTCTCAGTGGGTCTGGAATGGCCTGAAATAAAACTTAAGCCTGGTCAGATTTATGGGGAGGAATTCTGGACCTCCAGGGAGAAGAGTGTGTTAGTGTAAAAGAACAAACTGTGAACTGTGAACACGTCGTGACATGCGGTGTTGCCTATTTACATGGGATTTAACTGATTAGAAATGTTTAAAGCAACCCACCATGTATTCTGATAATCACTTCACAGTTGGATTGTTGCTGTAAATAGGAAGACACTACATTTTAGGTTTAATTATGACTTTATATGCACAATATTAGGGTGACCTTCACGATGAGTCCTCTGCCACTTTGAAGCATGACTACAAATTTTTAACTTCACATCTGTACTTATTTTCACCTCACACAAATATTCCAAAAAATAAATACAGTCCCTAGCGTATACCTTTTTTTAAATAGGTCACATTTACACTACCACATTAAAGGGTAAATCCATTCTGACGATTTAAGAAATGCACGTGAGTGGGTGGATCAGAAATATGGTTGTGTGCAGAGGCGGGATGTGCGTGACGAGCGAAAAATGTGGGTGACTGGAAGAAAGAGATTTCGACATTGTGTGAAAAATCAAGTACAAATGAACCTGTAGCCTGTGTAGCACACGGTTTCATGGTAATATAGCTAAGTAATGAACATCTATATGCTTTATTAATATCTGCATGAAGACAATTCTATTCATCAATAATATCATACAGATTTGCTGATGTGCTTTAGATGAAATTTTATATTGAAAACCCTGGAAGTTAGGGGATAATACTCATGTTCCTGCAAATAAATAAATAAATAAATAAATAAATATGTCCTGTTTTTATATTTCCTTAGATCTGTTCACTCAAGGTGTTTTTGCTTTAAAGATACAGACTCTCTCAGCTTATTAGCCAATATCTCTTTACCAAAATTTCAGCTTTTTACTTGTAGGTTAAGTAGCTCATAGATGTAGTTTGAACCAAGTATATAAATATATTTGCAGAAAGGATTAGAATGAGAAAAATTTCCATTACAGTCACATTAGCTTCATATCTTCAGTCCAAATATAAAATATGACTTGCCTCCATTTGTTGTTACACATCTAAAGGTTAAACATGTAACATGAATGATCTGTACCATAGCTTAAAATATAAGATCCTGCTCTTAGTAACTGGTAGGTTGTAGGTTGTGAACCTGCCTGAAAGCTATTATTGGGCCTATAGGTTGTAGGTCACTTTGAATGAAAGCATCTGCCAAAAAAAATAAATGTGAGCAGCTCACATGGAAATGTAGAGAGAAGATCAGTGATGCTGCTTCAGAGTTTTTCATGAATCTCCTGCAGTGTGAGGGACTTGCACAGAGAAAGCAGAAACCCACTGTCATCAATCACAGCTCCTATTCCAAAGCCTACAGGACGTTAAGGGCAGGGGTGAGACAGCTAGGGACCTTGAAAATTCTTAGAAACATTAAACTGAGGAGGATGTGAGACCTGCAGTGGTTCCAGAGGTCAGCCAGTCACTGACCCTCATCAACCAGCACCAACAACTGCTTTCCTTTTCACTGATGGGGAATGACCCACACTTTCACACTCATACACGCACTCATTTTTCACGTAAGAGAAGACACAGAAATAAACCAAAACAGTGGTCAGTGTAGGTCGCATAGTAGTTGACCAGGTGTGGATCAGTATTGAACAACCCAAACTCATTGATTTCAGTACAAATGCTTCAGGCTAGGCTTGTAAGAAAAACTTATATTCACTACACTGACATATCCTTACATCATTACACACTTGCGTCAAACTGTTTCATGGTGAAACAAACAGATTTGTTTAAGTGGTATTAAGCAAGACTGGAATGCCTATCCCTGGAAGGCAAACCTTAAAAATGATTTGTGTGTACTAGGGTGATAGAAACATGGGAATCAGAGTAGCACAGGTTCACTAACATGATGATGGAAAGCGGTGGACTTAAGGAACTTAAGGAACATCAGATTCAATCAGCAAACCTGCCACAAAGGGTGGATTTTGCATCTGTGCATGTCTGGTACAGAAAATCATGCTAATCCCTGTAGTAAAGGATAATTGTGTGTAACAGAGTTGGCAGATAGTCATAGATACCTACAGTATATCTTGGCCTATGTGTCCCACCACTAAGAGTGATGTGTTGACCAGATCCCCCATAAGAGGGATCACATTTTTATTTCTTATATATTAACCGATGTGAGAAACAAAACAGCTAACATATACTGTACAGTGCATGCAACAACATTTTAAGTTCTCACTGCGTCTGTTTTAAATGTTTGTGCATTGTATATCTGGATGTAGTGCTCTGTCTGCACCAACAGAAAGTATCTGGCCCGGTATATTTGCTGTAGCAAACCGCCAAGCTCAGGCACATCTGAGGTATGTGTCCTCCATCAAAGCTTTCAATTAAATCCATGCAATGTGGTGTTGTGAATTCCTTTGTAATTGGAGTGGCTGCCAAATCGATTGTGGTACATAACCACAGGCATTCTAGTCAGCTGGACAGCAGGTGATGTGAAATAGCCTGAATAGACTCAGATGGAGAACCTGAACTGTTGGGAAGAATGCAGTATGAATGGAGGGAAAACCTGAACAGAAATCTGGCAGTATTAGCAGGCTCGGCTAAAACTTTATGGCAAAAATAGTACAGCAAAAGCTCAATCTCATACTCATGGTTGGCAAAATGGATTCCTCCTCCACTGACAAGGCGATAATTAGCAAGCTAATGAAAGTTAATGGCCATTTAGGGTCTGCTTTGTGAATATTAAAGTTTAGTAGGTGGTGTCTGTGAAAACAGATTCTGCAACTATCTATGTATGCCTGTGATAGACATGCAAGTATCTATGGACCCACAGTTCAGGCTTCATTACTGAATAACTAAATGCCACCCAAATGATTTGGGCAAAGTAGATGTTTACAATATTAGCCTCAAGTGCAAAACAAAATAAATGACATGATTTTTATTGCATGATCAGCCATGTTAAACACTAGGCCACTGTATTATTCAGCCCTTGCAGGATGACACAGAGTTTTCTTTTGTGATTGTTGCAAACACAAATGCTAGATTTTGCATCGGCTTTCTACTGCCACTCATACAGTGTAATATCTGTGATTCGATGATAATGCATTGCATTTGTGTTGTATCATCATCTTGATATTCGATTAGGTTATTGCTGCAGAGGAAAGCAGAAACCATAGCATTATCAAACTTTGCAAAAAGCGAGACAGCAGATGCAGATAAGCTGAACTGTACATTTGTGTTCGTGTTTGTTTCTGTATGTGTGTGTGTTTTCCTCAGCTCCAAGTTCTAAGGAAGCTTTTATGCTATCTTTGCTGTTATCTCTTTGTGTCACAGAGTTCCCTCTTAAAACCATGGTTGAAATTGTTTTTCTTGCCACACACACACACCAAATATATATCAATGACTATGTAATAATACCCTGTTAAGCCAGTGCTAGTCTTTATGCTAATTTTCTGTTTAGTTTTCCAACATAAAGTAGCGTTACCAAGGCAGCAGTGATGTGACCTGCTCAAAACAGATATACCGTGAACCATTTTTATTGTAATGACTGACTGTGAGATAGAATCAGATGCAGACGCAGGTGTACTCAATGACTCAAATCCCATAAACAGCTCTATGATCTGTCACAGAACAGGTGTCTCAGTCTGTCTGTGTGTGTGTATGTGAGTCAGGTCAGCCTAATTAAGCTCAGGTGATGAAACGTCTTATTATTTATGTGGCGGCTTGAGAAAACCTGTCAGATATCGTTGTGGTTGAATGCTGGCAATGTCCCAAAAACAACAGGTTTTGAACAAAATTTGAGATGACAAAAAAACTTCACTAATGTCATTTATTAGTTTTTTTTTGTACAAGTGTTTCGCTTTCTACAGCCTGTTAGCTAAGAAAGATATTTGAAGAATAAAGATGTAATACAGTAGAGTTGATGCATGACTTTGCTTGTGCAATCAGAAATAGGGGCAACATAAACAGCATCGCTTACCTTAGCATACTTAAAAAACACTGAAACCTGAAGCTATACTGTATATAGCAGAAAATGTCATGGAAAGGGATTTCCCAGGACATGATGCATATTATATAATGCTTTGTGTCTCAGGTGTCTCAGTCACATTCCAAGACACAAACACTGGATGGAAATTTGCTGACTTCATATAATTAGCTCTTCTGTCTGTAGTTCAAAACACCTAGAGGACAGATGACATAATACACAGCTCTCTCTGTCTCTCTCTCTCATATCCCATATCTCAGAATAACACACATACACACTCATTCACACCTAGGACCAATTTAGTGCAGGGGAGAATGTACAAAACTTGCATGTAATGATTTAGATATAAATAAAGGATGCCCAGGATGGCTGTTCTTATAGTTTTATAATGTTTTTAGCATTTAGCAATAGTCAAATTACTTAATTTATAATTAATCCATGAATTAATTGTATCTGTTTTTTTACAAAAATGCATATCTTATATCAGATAAACATGCACCAACATATTGGGCACTGAGGCTGCACTGGTAAAATATGAGACGGGAAAGTTCAACATTCCACTGAGATCTTATACTAGCAATTAAATAAAAATTTTTGTTTACACATGCACCTAAACATGCAAAGACAAGACATTAGGGAAAAACCCCAAAGTGAACAAAATGACAAATCTAAGCTTAAATAATTACCTCACTACATTTTTTCCACCCACCTTCATGTTCCTGTGAAAGGAGTTGATACACGTGTGTGTGTGTGTGTGTGTGTGTGTGTGTGTGTGTGTGTGTGTGTGTGTGTGTGTGTGTGTGTGTGTGTGTGTGTGTGTGTACTGGGGTGAAGGGGTGAGGGTGTGAGCTATGTAAGTTAATAAAACCAAGATAATGCCTATATAAACTAAGATGAATAGGCAGGAAAGCCCAGGCTGAAAGATCGATTTACGCAACTCAATAAACTGTAACTGTAAGCTTTCAATGCCGGAAATACCTACAAAACCAGAGACATAGGAATGAAAGAGAAAATTCAGGTTTTTTTTGTGTATGTATGATGTTTTAAACATGGGCATGAAGCCAGCTAAAATTCCTGTGAGCTTTTTCAATGCCCCAATCAGCAACAACTGCCAGTTTGATTTAAAGTCAGCAGCTAAATGACACAGAAACCAAACTGAAAGAAAAAAGCACATTAAGCTCCAGCTTGCAAAAAAACTGAAGAACAGCTTAAGAAGGAAAGCAGCGGGGACATTTTTTAAAGGTCCTTTTTATTTCACAAGCAGGAGCACAAGCCATTTTTGTCTACACACAATATGTGGATGTCAAGTTTGATGGAAAGACTTGATAGGGGGCGAAACAAGGGGGTGAGTATGAACCGACGTGACATACTTTCACCTTACGTCACTGGATTTTCTTCAGTTCAGGTAGAACAATAAACAATAGAGCGCTACATACGCTTGAGATCCTTGAGTATACACTTCACAGTGTGGAAGTCACTGCAAAACCACCGTCTGACTTTTTTTTAAGCCAAGCATGAGGGCTTCAGAGCTGCTATAATGCTCGACGGTATAAAAGCAGTAAACTATGAACTAAATGCTTGAACTCAGGCCCTGTTAGTGTTTCTACAAATGCTAAAAACACAAAAATGCTCCTGGTTGTGAAATAGAAAATGCCCTCCTTGTCTTTCTTCCTAAACTGTTTTTATTAGGATTAGGAGCATGTTCAGCCACAGATTCATCCTGTCATGTGCCTCAAAACGTCTGGGAGACTCTTTCATGCTATTCATACTGCACATGTATATAAATACCACCGATATTGAACACACAAATATGTACAGTATATATGTAGGTAAAACAGACAGACACACACACACCCACACATGTAGATAAAACAGTTTAATTTTACAGTTCAAGCAGACAGGAACAGGCACTGGTCAAGCACTCAGCAAACAATGAGAGCTAGGCAAAATGCAGAGATCTAGATATACAGAAGCAAGTTCACACCAGGCAGTCAAACACAACCACAAGGCTTAGTGTCAACTGGTGATGAACAACACAGAGTATACACTCTGTGTTTTCCCAGTACTGGGGGTGTGCTGGGGTGTGACTGAGTGATTACAGGTGTGTGTTATTAGTAATCAAGTGAGTGTGTTTGGCAAGTGAGAGAGTTTGGCAGTTGTTGTCCTCAGTGGCCAATTCTGTAGCCCATGCTAATATATATAGAAGGACCCTAACATCTGTACATACAAACTGATTTATTATATTGTTTCTATTATTTTTAATGTTTCTACTTATCATATACTATCTTTAAAAGTTGTACACTACTTTCTAAATTTCTAAATATATTTCTAAATATAACTCCTCCTACCTGGGGGGGGGGTTTGGTGGTTAGCACGTTGGCCTCACACCTCCAAGGTTGGGGGTTTGATTCCCACCTCTGCCGTGTGTGTGGAGTTTGCATGTTCTCCCCGTGCCTCGGGGGTTTCCTCCGGGTACTTCGGTTTCCTCCCCCGGTTCAAAGACATGCATTGTAGGTCGATTGGCATCTCTAAATTGTCCATAGCGTGTGATTGCGTGAGTTAATGAGTGTGTGTGTGTGTGGGGCCCTGCGATGGGTTGGCACTCCGTCTAAGGTGTATTCTGCCTTGACCCCCTGAGATAGGCACAGGCTCCCCGTGACCCGAGGATAGATCGGATAAGCGGTACAGACAATGGATGGAAACTCCTCTTACTTGTGCTGTTCTCTCAACTTGCATTTTCCCTACAGGGGATTACTAAAGGTCCATCTGCTCTCATTTCATTTAATCTCAGCTCATTTTAACTATTCTAACTAGACTTTACTCTGCTTATGTTCAAGTATTAAATAGTATCATAAAATGTATTCTCTGCAGAAAAGGCCTTCCCATAATGCACAGCTAGTACACACCAGAATAGACTGTAAACAACAAGCCAGTACAGAAATGTAGCATTTAGTATCTCACAACAAGCCCTTCCATCAAAGACAGGAAGTGAGCATATGCTCTAAACTTTGCTGTACAGTCATCTTTCTCTTTTTACGATGGCAAGCAGTCTGATGTAAAAAAGGAAACAAGACAAAAATAAAACAAGCATAAAAGCCATTCGGCTCATTGTCCTTCCTATGTGCAGGGTTACGACGAACTCAGCAGCTCTTTTATCACTTCAACAGTCAATCAACAGTCAGTCACTCAGACATTTCCATAGACACCATCGAAGGTTCCATCTCACTTTTGTGAGATTACCTGCATAAGCAATTCAGACAGTGTTATCTCAATCATGAGAACACACACATGAGTTACATCACATGGAAATCCCAAGATGCATCCCTTGCTCCACCCTTGGTTTAATCTGGACAACTATGTTTGTATTCCAGGATTACAGGAATGAGTTCATAGCCTTGCAATGTATTTACAATTGGACTTTATACAACACAATATTACACAATTTGCACACAGGAAAATTCCTAATGTTGGTTATGTATTGACATCGTTCTTAGTTTGAATTGAATTTTCATTGAATTAATAGTTAGGTTACTGAACTGGTTTTTGCCTCAGAACATTTTTGTGCGTGTGAATTCGAGCTTTCAATTCAATAACAGCAATTATATTAACCCAATAAGAGTTGGCAGTGTGATTCCATCCCCTGTAGTCCTTTTTCTGATTACTAACTGGCTAATGAGCAATAGGGTGCTGAGCATGCTGTCCCATGACTGTTCACCATCTAGAAAGGTGAGCAAATCAAACAAATATTGTCTATCTGTCAAATAGATTTTTGTTAATTCACTCAAAGAAGGTCAAAGTTGCGAATTGTAAAAGAGAACTTTAGGAAAATGAACATATCTGCCTCACCTTCCCCTATGGACAAGCCTCTACTGGTTCTAAGGCTGCTGATCGCAATCATGACCAAAAAATGACTTTCTTTGTGTTTGTTTTCTGTAATAACATAATTGGGAAAAGTGCGGATTCAGTACTGCAAATGTTCCTTCAACGTGGCTTATTTTATTGTTCAGTCTCACTTGTAAATGTAAAGTGAAAAACTGGGATGATTTAAGAGCTTGAGGCAGAGAAAACAACTTCTCCTGTGCTTCGGCGAGAATTCATGTGGACCGCACCCCACTTAATCCCTCCACATTGGTTTGGCACAGCACCACTCGCACACAATCCACCCTGGCTTCCTGTGCTGAAATACAAAGCCCTCGCGGCAAAAATAAATAAATAAAAAAATGAAAAAAGAAAAAGAAAGGATATTTCCCTCATTGTTTCTTGACAACACAGTGGCCAATACTTGCTTTGGTATGGGCTTAACTCCAGGCTCCTACACGACTGCCCTAAACTTAACAAATGTGTGTGAGAAAGAGTTAAAATGTGTGTGCAACAGAACAATTAGTATTAATGATGCTTTTAGTCCAAGCCTCATAACCCACAAAGAATTGGAATAACTAAAAAGTGAGATGAAGTAGTGGTGAAGGACAGGAGGCGGCAGTTGTGGGCGGAGTTGATGATCTTGGTTAAACTCTTTTTTTTTTTTTTTTTTTAATAGAGGGGGGAGTCCTTTTCTGTGGTCAGTGCTGGTGGCTCCAGTGACATTTAAATTCCAACTCAGACATTGCTTTATTAAAGCAAGCGAGATATTAACTGATGACCACAGGATGCTGGCAGTATCACTGATTCAGTCATCTTGAGGTTTATATCCACCCTTCTAAAGCAATCTCTAAATCATTTCTAGTTCATAAAGGCCTGTTTCAATGATGCAGTGTGGGGGAAAAAAACAAGACATATGAAAAGAGCGAACAACAATCAAAACTAAAGTGCAAATGAGGTCCAAAGCTAAAGCATCACCAAGCTCAACAGAGCAGAATCCTTTTCTATGAGCTTGTCATGCATGCAGGCCGTTTCAGTGAATTTGGTTTTCGGCATTGTAAAAATAATTTGTAGGAAGAAAAGATGAATCATCATTCATATGTTGAAGAATAGGGGTGGCTTTCATACCTGGCATGATTATTCAAGTCAAGATTTATTGAAGTGGATGGTGGCGTCACTTCAGGGCTTGTTTCAACCCAGATGAATAAGTATCAAACCATGATTGATTGCTCTTAATGGACTGATACTGCTTTCTTTTTCCCAAAACCCAAACAACTCAGGTGAAGTCTTAGTCATTTGCATTTAAATGTCTTATTCTTTCCATATACTGAGCAGGAATTGCAGTCTTCTGTCCAAACCTATAGGAAGTAATTTGCCAATTTCAAGCAATAAAAAAACAAAAATTTTCTTCCTCATTTAATTAAAGATATCAAGTGCTTCATTCCAATAGTCTCTGGTCAGGTATAAAACGTCCTAATAAATGGCTCGTTAAAGTTATTTTCCAACCTGTAGATCTTCGCCGTCTTCTGGAAATTGTTCCCAAGTGTACCAAAATGTGTTCATTCAAGTCACATGTGAGTAAAGTGTCCTCTCATTGGTCAGAGTGACCAGTTTATTGTTATCATCAGTTAAGTTGCAGGTTTGCATGTCGTGACATTGCTTCAGTGTCCTGTTTCCGAGAAGAGTTGTTTTTATATGATTTTAAAATGACAAGTCATGCTTTGCTTTTCAATTGCCATGACTTGCTCAGCCACAAAATTCTTCGTAACCAAAGATCTATCAGAGATGCAAACCCGTGATTTGTGTTGCACGCCATTAGCTGAGCAAACACGCTACGTAACACGTAATGCTGTTCCCATGATGCGTTGCTTTTTTACGGATTGGTCGGATTGTTTTCTCACCGCACGCGAACTGTTCCAGAGATCATTTGCAATCGGGTTCAGACCACCTCACCTTGTCCTCATTTTGGTGTAGATTTGAGCGTGATTGCCTTGTTTAATATAAGTCGAAACAAACCGAACCGAGGAAGAATATTCACTAGGTTCTAAAACAAACACTCCAAACGAGCCAGGTGAAACACTCGAGGTTTTTGAGTAATGTATTAGTGTCAGAGATTAGTATGGATTTAAGTACTAGACCTTTGTTAGATTGTGATGAATGTTTTGCCACACTTTTGGAAATTAAAGGTTAATAGTTCTGCTTTCTAAAGACTTTACTTATGATATCCTCTCAGATGAAAAATCTTTAAGGGTTCTCCAGAGACACAACCCAATTAACTATTTAGAAGAATTTACAAAACCTTAGGGGTACTTACCTTTTTATTTTCAAAGAATGTACGATTTGGAAGAATGGATCTGTTTGAGCGTGCATCCACTAGGATGGAATACTAATTACAAAAAAGATCAGTACGATCTCAGTCGTAAGCAACATTCCATGCTGTGAAGCGGATTGCTTGATATAAGAATGAAGATGATTAAGACATACATAAGATCATTTTTATTTATAAAATCTGACATTTTAGCCCGGCAGTGGTTTTAAACAGAAAACAGTAAATCTGGCAGACCATTACTTTAATAATAAGTGGATGTCAGTCTTAATGACAGAAGTGTTGGACTGAAATCATGGAGGGTGATACAGTTTCATGATGGTTAAGCAACTATACCCGTGTTTAGGTTGATCCAGGAAGAAGTATGATGCCAGCTCTTAAAAAACAAATCCGCCGTTAGGAAAGACCAAGTCACTTGCCAAATGCATGCACCATCTCAGAACACACATCTTGTACGGAATCTTAACAGGATCCTGAAAGTTTCCTTGCAGCCTGTTTTAAGTGGGTGCTTTTCTTAAGAAGTTTTTAGATCATTGTGTGTATGCATATGTGGTATTCGGTTATTTAGATGACTCCCTTGTTTACATTCAACTATCATAAGGCTTGGATAAAAGAAATAGGCAATGAGCAAAACCTCAGGATCACATAGTCTACAATTTTTCTCAATTTGAAAAATAAATAGATAGATTTCCCTACCAAGTTGGTTGATTTGAACCAAAGTGAAATCTAAGCTGCCTAGACAACTGTTTGTGTGTGTCTTGAATGTGGTTTTACTGCCGTCTGACCTGGAGGGGGGAGAAAGAGGGGGGGGGGGCTTCTTTCCATCAGATCTTCGCGGTTGGTTTTCAGTTAAACGCGAAGGCGTGTTTGTGTAGTCGAACACATGTCAAAGTAGACAGGACAGAGAGAGGAGTCAGACAGAGAGAGAGACATGAAAAGGAGATAAAAGTTAGGGTGAGAAGAGGGGAAAAAAAGAAAGTGGACTGATTGTAAACAACAGAGTAAACAGTTTCAGGTCTGGGTCTCTGTAACCTGTTCCGATGTGTTCCGGACAGAATATCTGGGATCGGCATTAACAGGAGGACAAGGGATAGATTACGAAAGACGTAGATGAGCAAAGCAGGCATGAGCTAGACTAGAGAAACCAGAGGGATGAGGTTTCAGGAACATGGATAGGAAAGAAGCAAAGAATCGGATAGTAAAAAAATAACTAACTAACTAACTAACTAACTAACTAACTAACTAAATAAATAAATAAATAAATAAATAAATAAATAAATAAATAAATAAATAAATAAAAATAAAAATAAAAAATAAATAAATAAATAGCATTGGGGGGCACGGTGGCTTAGTGGTTAGCACGTTTGCCTCACACCTCCAGGGTTGGGGGTTCGATTCCCGCCTCTGCCGTGTGTGTGGAGTTTGCATGTTCTCCCCGTGCCTCGGGGTTTCCTCCGGGTACTCCGGTTTCCTCCCCCAGTCTAAAGACATGCATTGTAGGTTGATTGGCATCTCTAAATTGTCTGTAGTGTGTGTGTGATTGCGTGAGTGAATGAGAGTGTGTGTGTGCCCTGCGATGGGTTGGCACTCTGTCCAGGGTGTATCCTGCCTTGATGCTCAGTGACGCCTGAGATAGGCACAGGCTCCCCGTGACCCGAGTATAGATCGGATAAGCGGTAGACAATGAATGAATGAAATAAATAACATTAGTTGCAGTAGTAGTATGTGTCAGTTATGACTTGCCCTGCATCATTAGTGACTTTTAGTTTAGATTTTATGTACAGAAAAATAGGAAAATCCACTATCTGACATTCTTATGCTCATAACTATATGCTTATACCTTCTCTAAATGTCTCTCTGATGACATTTTACTATTTACAGTTTACACCATTTTCCCATTCCCATTATTGTTTGAAGGTTGTATTTTTATTTTATTTTTGTATCAGATCTACAAGGGTAATATTTGCTAAAGGAAGGTTATACAGTATTTAGCGGTTTAACATCATACAAACTGCCTAAATAAGGTCTTTACTACAGTCCAAGAGAACTTGAAAAAAATCTGTATCAGGACAAGAGACTTTAGTTTTCTGAACATGAACCAATTACAGCTTCTGTGGTAGATCCTTTGTTGTGGCTTATCCACTGAAATGTGTTTATGTAAAGTTAACTGGACAAAAGAATAGCTACAGGGCTAGCACAAAAAGAATGAGTTTACGCATTTTTATGATTTTATTTTCCATTTTATTTTGCCTTTCTGGTTTGTTTAGTGATGTGATGCCATGGCCTGTTTAAAAAGAACAACAAAACCATAATGTTTCATGATGACTGGACTGAAATGCATGTGTTTAATCTCTACACATGAATCCAAATAGATATCTCATCTATTATATAGCACTAGTTAAAAGCAGTAACATAACGCTAATGGTTGAGCAAGGTAACTGTGTGGTTGTAACCAAGAAATTTGATTCGTTGAATACTCCTGGCCTAAATCATCACACGCTCACCTCAAAAATCAATGCTGTGTTCAGTATCCCATTAGACTTATGCTAATGTGGTTTCTCACACTCACTGTTAATGAAAATGCACAAAAGAAGGCCATAAAGCTATAAAATTTTAGTAGGTGCCATCTTGAAGCTAAAAAAATCAGCAGACTCAAGTCTGAATGCAGGCTGATGGCAGAATTTGATGTTCTGAAGCGACAATAAAGAAGTCTGATATATAATTGCGTATAAATGGAAACACTTAGAATGAAAACAATATATTTTAAAGATGAGCATGTAAAAATGTATTATACAGAATGCTAAATCGGTGAATATTTTGCCTACATTCTAATTTGATCACTGTGAATTAAAGCATTGGTTAAAATTTGCTTGTTTTTTTTCCAGACAGTAACAAAGATTTCTTTCGTTTTCTTTTAAGGGAAGTGACTTCACTGAGATTTTAAAGCTAAAACCTAAAAAGGTTTTTTTTACACAGTTTACCGAAATAAATTCCCTAATGGGTGCAATTAGGAATTAAACAGAATCCACAACAAACAGGCGTCTTCTGTCAGGCGTCATTACAGCCCGATTAGGATTTATGAGAAGTAAATTGCATATAAGGAGACTATGGAGCCTCAAACACAAGGAAACAAGTAAAAAAAAAAACACCCGTACACACATATTCACAAAAATGGCTGAGAGAAATTTGAATGAAATGCTATCACTCTGAACGATCCTGAAACCAAATATCTAGAGCGTGTCAGTGCACACACAGGCATGTGCAGGTAAACGAAGTAAATAACAGTCAGGATTTAATGCAGAATTTCTCTGGAAGAAAGAAATTTTAATCAATGTGAAATTGAATAGTTCAAATCAGTGGTGTCCGAGGGCCGGTGTGGGTGCAGGTTTTCATTCCAACCAAGCGGAAGCCCGGAGTGTATTGAAAGCCAAGATCAACTGCTTTAATGTTCTGTGCAATCTTTTGGTAGTCCACATTTTGAGTCACGAAGGGACTTCTCCCTTCGTAGAAGGGAAATGTTAAATGTACATATAAGGAACAGCTGGAGGACCAATTTGCAACTTATTAGGTCAATTGGCAACATGATTGGGTATAAAAAGAGCCTCTCAGAGTGGCAGTGTCTCTCAGAAGTCAAGATGGGCAGAGGATCACCAATTCCCCCAATGCTGCGGCGAAAAATAGTGGAGCAATATCAGAAAGGAGTTTCTCAGAGAAAAATTGCAAAGAGTTTGAAGTTATCATCATCTACAGTGCATAATATCATCCAAAGATTCAGAGAATCTGGAACAATCTCTGTGCGTAAGGGTCAAGGCCGGAAAACCATACTGGATGCCCGTGATCTTGGGGCCCCTTAGACGGCACTGCATCACATACAGGAATGCTACTGTAATAGAAATCACAACATGGGCTCAGGAATACTTCCAGAAAACATTGTCGGTGAACACAATCCACCGTGCCATTCGCCGTTGCCGGCTAAAACTCTATAGGTCAAAAAAGAAGCCATATCTAAACATGATCCAGAAGCGCAGGTGTTTTCTCTGGGCCAAGGCTCATTTAAAATGGACTGTGGCAAAGTGGAAAACTGTTCTGTGGTCAGACGAATCAAAATTTGAAGTTCTTTTTGGAAAACTGGGACACCATGTCATCCGGACTAAAGAAGACAAGGACAACCCAAGTTGTTATCAGCGCTCTGTTCAGAAGC